>CM060957.1:113396014-113414454 GCA_030765055.1 Mantis religiosa | reverse complement strand
CTTCACTTCATGGCATGGGCAATCAAGTGCCTGTTCCGCCTTCGAAGCCTTTCAGCCATCGTTTCCTGGGTCTGCCCACCGATCTCCTACCTATAGGATGATACTGTAATATTTGTTTTGTAGGTCTATTATCTGGCATTCTTTCAACATGTTCCTTCCATTTTTATTTGAGATCTTTTAACCTATCATTCATACTAAAAATGCCCAGCTTTTCTCTTATATTTTCATTTCTTATTAAGTCCCTCTTCGTGCATCGTTTCACACTTCTCAAGAGTTTCATTTCTGAAGCCTGTATTTTACTCTGTCGCTTTTTAGCTAACGTCCAAGTCTCACTTCCGTATGCCAGTATAGGTACACTCATAACTTTGTAGAACTTTAATTTTGTTTTCTTTACGTATTTTGTTTCTAAGTGTTCTATTTATTGTTCCACACACTTTTTGAAATTTGCATATTTTATTGTAGACATCATATTCCTTGTCATAACTAACATCAATTCCTAAGTAGTTAAAATTGGTTACCTGTTCAACGCAACGATTAGTTATAACTATTTTTGTTCTAATTAACTTTTTCTCAATGAATGCCATTACATTTAATTTTATAAAAGGAATTTTCATATTATATTGCTTACAAAGTTCACTAAGTTTAAAAATAGATTTCTGCAGGGCAGACTCGCTATTTTGTATAATAACTAAGTCTTTAGCAAACAAGAGAATATTTAAAAAGTTTTTATTTGAAATTTTAAAACCTACATTCACTAGCTGCTTCAATTTGCACACTAGGTCGTCAATATAAATACTAAAAAGTGTAGGTGAAAAACTACACCCTTGTCTGACACCCTGATTGGTAAGATTTTTTTTTAGAAATTTTACCATTTTTTCCTCACATTTATTTTTGTTTGGAAGTAGAAGCATTGTATCATGTTTACTAATTGTTGTAGGTATCCTCGTTCTTCCAATATTTGCCACATTTTGTATCGGCTTACCGTATCGATGGCTTTTTTAAAGTCAATAAACGACATATGCGTTTCTTTATTGCACTCTCTATATTTTTCAATTAGTTGTTTAACAATAAAAATGTTATCTGCACAGGATCTGCCTCTTCTAAATCAACATTGTTCTTCCGAGAGAAGACATTCGTTTAAGATGACCTAAAAGGAAAATCATTGTTTCATTCTGTATTTGTATGCAACATACCATGCTTAAAATTTATTGTTATGAATGAATATGGTTGTGGTATCGTTTTGAAGTTTAAATGTTTTAGTTCAAATTGTATAAACAGTGACGCAGCATATTCTTTCCAAGGCCCCTTCAAATCAATGGTCACTGAAAATGACGGCAGGAAAAATATCTTAGTATGTTATAACATTTTCGTACCGTTTTGAATTTTAACTGATACTGAAATTTGCGAAACGAATATATTGTGCTAATATCAAACGTGTTGCTGTTTGTGGTATCGTTTTGAAGTTTAAATACTTTAGTTCAAAATTTATAAACCGTGACACAGCATATTCTTTCCAAGACCCCTTCAAATCAATGGTCACTTAAAACGACCACGGGAAAAATACCTTAGTATATTAAAACACTTTCGTGCCCTTTTGCAATTTAACTGATACTGAACTTTCCGAAACAAATATCTTGTGCTAATATCAAACGTGTTGGTAGATGTATACTCTGTGGGACTAGAGCGAAACATTTGAAAGGCCTAACTCCATGGGCTGAGAAGTCATTCGAAAATTTACTGCTCTGTCAACTACCTCACATAGTGACCGAATACCTCCACTGGGGATGGTACCACATTTTAGTGCCATTTTCCAAACCATTAAGTTAATATTGACTGCGTATCGACAGGCTATGTAGCAGTAAACGGAATCATTTCTATAGCAGAGAGCCTACCATGCCTAATGTGCAGAACAATGGACTTCCTTACACATGGGTTAATGGAATGCTCAGGAAGAGATGTGATCTGCTGTTGGATATAGACAAAAGCAGTAGACAATGGAAATGTGGCTGTTGTCTTTCGACCTTGGCCGCATAAATTTCCTATTTGAGCAACTCCACATCAATCTGAAGGAGGAATGATGAAACAATCATACAAGTGCAGTGTTAAAATGTTGCAATTATTTTGGAAATTCAGCATTTTGATAGTTCCTTCCCTGATAATTTTAAGGAAACTCATGCATTTTCTTGAAAGAAGCCACGTAGTTCAGCCATGAAATCCGGCATGTTACATTGGAAGTTTTTGTCCATATCTCCACGTTCCCAAGTCATGAACGAATATTTCTTCTGCTTATTTTATTACAAGATGGACATTACCAAAAACCAAATTTATCGAGGATTCCATTTTCGTCAAGTGATTTTATTCACAGATTCAAAATATATTATCACCTCTGGTATTTGTCGCTAACAAGAGAATAAGAAAGCATTCATTGACGTTATTATACCTTACTGGTGTTTCCAGACCATTCTATTTCGGGAAACTTAGAAGAATCGACTAGCTGAATGTCCCATTCAAGCTATTCTAGAAGCTTCGGTTTCCAGAACATTTCTTCCGTGATACACGACCGGAAAACAAAGCAAAAAAGTCATGCTAAGCTAGTTGTGAATGTGTAGGCCAGCCAGTCAGATGTTAGGTGGTCTGGAAGCTAATAGGCTAAAGTCTGTGAGCAGTGAGCGTCGACAAACGTCGAGCAGCACGAGTTTATATATGGAACGGAGGCATACAGAAGTATTAGCACTGACACGTTTGCTCAGTGTATTTGCAAACATGGAATAAATGAAGTTAATATTTTGTATTTTTCTATGATATCTGTTGCCCTTTCAAATCAATTTGAGGTACAATTTTCAGAAAGGATTTGGAGTACAAATGTTTCAGGTCGTACGGGAATCATAAATGTCTATGTATTTCAGGCTATAGGTGATGTTCGGATTAGGAAAGGATATCAGACAGTTTCTAGTTATAAAAAGTAATTAACACCACTAAAATAATCTTTGGATGACATAATGCACCTTTTGGAGCACTTTCCAAAACAACGTCACACAACCATCTTTCGCTGTGAATCTGTATTTGTGATAGTAGGTTTTAAAAAGTGGAATTGTGAAAATAAACGTGACTATTGTTGCTTTTGAGATGCCCATAAATTTGCTTCAGCTCCATTTCCGAATTGACGATCCAAGGCATGACTTGATATTGGAGCAAGGAACTTTCTACACATGAATTACTGCAAGTGTAGGTGATCCGCGGTACGTATGCAGTATAAATTACCTAAACTTTTAAGCAATGCAAATTTTAAAGCAATTGAGTGTACTCTCAGCAAACAACAATGGTATTTGTCAATTTTCTCGACTATCAGAAAAGGTCACCAAGTTTCTACTGGGGTTAGCCTTCCTTCATGAAATATTTATTAAACTGTGCCCTAGCGGATTACCTCTTGTGCGCACTCTTTTGTGCGTGTTCTCAACAATTCTACTAAGGGACAGCCAATGGAGTTTATCATTGGCCCTATTCCACTACACCTTTAATATGCGTCACTACGCGGATATAACTTTAAAACAATAAAACAATTTTGGGACGTCAATCCTGAACTGATCATCCTCACCTTTTATAAAAAAAATAATCACATCGTTGGATCTGCACCTTAGCTTGTCCTTTATTTTCGTGCGGGGCATCGCATGGGTGTCGTTTCTGCCCTCTGATAGAGGGCTGAGTTTGGTTACCATTGAATTTTTTGTTACATTTCTCTGTAAGTGTCCATTTTAAGCACATTTTGACATGGCCTTAGCTCTGACTGCAGAGTGGATAATCTGTCATGCTCCACTGTGTTGCTTGAAGGGAAAAAGACATGAAAATATTGAAGAAGTTTCCCTTGATCCGAAAGGTTGCTAGACCCAGAAATTTTTTACACGGATGTAACTATTAAATATTTAACACACACACACACACACACACACACACACACACACACACAAACACACACACACGCACGCGCGCTGTTTCGAAACGATACCGACTGAATGTACAGAAATAATTTTTCAGCTTTTATGCAACACATATGGATAGCTTTTACGCCAATAGAGCCACAAAAACGCTCCAGAATGAGTGTGGATTAGGCAGTTACAGAAACAGCGCCGCGTGTCTCACGCTATCGAAGTTCGCAGGTAGGTGGCACAGCGTGCCGCCTGCTGTAGCTGTTTTCAAACATGCCAACATACTCCACGGTAGCTTGCTATTACAATAGAGAAGCTAATTTAGTCATTTGTTTATGGGTGTTTAATTTGTCGATGATGGCAAATAAGCTGGTGGTCATATACAACAAACCTTTTAGGGGTAAGTTAATGATAGTGAGATTGAGCACAGAAGCATTAAAATGATAAAAAGGACAGAGAACAATATTAAAGAACTGTAGATAGACTTAACCAAAGTTAAATGCCTTATGCAGTGAGACAAGAATTTTATTTCGCTGTGTTTAATAATAATAAATGAAGCAATTGTACCTTACAGGGAAGCCGTTTATTTTGCAATAGCTGGTTGAAAGCACCGTACAATTAAAGTGATAGCAAAATGAACAACCCTGGAATTGTGCGAGTTGCTATCGAATTTTTCACAAGTAACTGCTACTTGAACCATTACCTGAAAGTGGGACTACAGTCACTGATAAAGAGTAAGGAGCAATGCTTTTGTTTTCGTGACCGGTGCGTCGCAATAACAACTTTTGAGGTTCGCACACCAGTAGTTCCTGCGTTGCCCTATCACAAAATAATGTAATATTTAATTCTGCACAAAGTTAAACCTAACAGAATGTATACGAGGGCTGTTGATAGAGGATGATCACAATCTTATCTTGACAACGTACCTTTATTCATCCTCATAATGTTGATGGTTCTTCTCAAAATAGTCTCCCCTGATTGCGATGCACTTGTCCCAGCGTTTCTGCCAGTGTTCAAAGACTTGTTGGAAACCATTTTTTGAGAGATCCTTTAAAATCGCCTCCGCAGCCTTCACCAGTGCTTCTGATGAGGCATAGTGTTCCCACGAAGGCGTTTCTTCAAGTTAGGGAATAGAAAAAGGTCACAGGGGCTAAATCCGGGCTATAGGGAGGTTGAGGGATGCACTTCACCTTGACTTTTGCAAGATATGAGCAACGACATTGGCAATATGCGGCCGCGCATTATCGTGGTGCAGCATCCAGCCTGTTTCACGGAAATTTGGTGTTTTGCGCCCGATATGGACTTGCAATATTTTCAGGACATCCCTGTAGTAATGTCCAGTTACTGATGTGTGTGCAGGTACAACATGCTGATAAACCATTTCATGAATATCAAAGAATGAGATGACCATAACGTTCCCAGCAGAAGCAACCACTTTTGCATTCCTGGGGGTTGGTGATGTTGGAGATTTCCACACTGGCCTTTGCTGTTTGCTCTCAGGTTTAAAATGATGTAGCCAAGTTTCATCAGCAGTGATTACGTTTCAAGGTAACACCGGATCTTCCTCTAACATCAAATTTAACTGCATGCAGACCTGCATGCGAATGTCCTTTTGTTCGAGAATCAACGGTCTTGGAACCCATCGTGCACAAACACGTCCCATGTGTAATGCTTCTGTCAACAACGTGTGGATGGCACCCACTGAAATTTTCAGTATTTTAGAAAGTGATCTTACGGGAATTCGTCGATCCTCTTTCACAGTGGCAGTAGCAGTGTTGATGTTTTCTTCCCTAAGAGAAGTAACTGGAGCACCGGCTCCACGTTCCTTCTTCTTCTAACGTTCCTTCTTCTCCCCTTTTTAAACATTTTAAAACATCTTAGAGCAAGCTGTAGGGAAGAAGAGACTCTCCATAGGCCTCGTGTAACATTGTATAGGCCTCAACTGAAGATTTGTTGGGACGAAAGCAGAATTTCAAAGGCGCATACTGTTCCTAGCGTGTTACCTCCATTGCAGTGGTAGGCAATACTGAACATGTGTGAACTTGTGTGGTTTTCACAGGCGTAATTAGGAATACCAACAGTGAAACTACTATGGCGTTGTTGTATGCATATTGTTCCTCGCGTGTTACCTTCATTACAATGGTAGGCGATACTGAACATGTCTGAACTTGCCTCGTTCTCACAGGCGGGAAACAGGAGTACCAACAATGAAACTTCAATGGCGTGTTTGTTTCACATTAAGTTAACGGGATATAATAAGATTGAATTTTAGTGCGAAAAATTATGACCGTAAAAATTATGATCATTCTTTATTGAATAGTACCCCATGCTAGGCCATACGCCCTCTATCGAGGTGACGGGTGGTTACAGCACCCATCTATATAGACCTTGACAATCAAGGCCTGTGAGGTGGTCTGCCCATGAGCCAGCCCCCTATACCCCTGGTACTTATTTCTGTTAGAGGCTGAGTGAAACCCAGGGGTATAGTGCGACCAGAAGAACTACACCAGGAAATAAATTCCAATAGTACCATCGGGAATCGAACCCGCTGTGGCATTTACTCTTTAAAATATTGACCATATACGGTAGTTGCGCATTTTCTAATAAGGGAATAAATCTTTAATTCTGTGTAGCACATGTTATATTCCTTCTGGAACTAAAAGTAGTTTCCGCTGCCGAAATATAATCAGCACTGGAGATCTGAGAAGCTTAATATGTTTTATTCAGTATCCGAAATGACGAAAACTTTAATACCCAGTACGCTATGATTTGAGAAAAATTAGATGTGCCGAATTTGTTTGCGTCATTTGCTATATACGCAGTGGTTCCAGGAAAATAATAGATACACAGCCTACGAAGACTAAAATATTTAGACATATGTGGCTACCTCGGTTGCAATGAAAGTATTAAATTAAATCCGCGTAGCTGTCATATTTGGGGAAATTTAAAAAAAAAAGTGTTTAAAAAAATCCACGCGTCTCGGAAGCTTGAACATAAAGCACTACTCATGATTTATGGCGAGCTCTGTATTGTTCCCTAAAAAGGTGCACAAAACAAGTTTATTGCGACAACGGTCAACTTTAACTCTTTTCATCAAACTGAAAAGTAATGTTCTTTAAAACGTCCTGAAAATATATATTAAGTCAATTTGACTTTATGGTAGCTCCTGATGAAATCTAGCATCACTTATAAAGACATTGCCACCTACTGGTTCACAGTTTACTATAATTCTTATTGGTATGTGAGATTCTTGTAACTGAGGACAGCGTAATGAATAATATTGCATCAATATTTGGCTCTTTTTGTTCTTATAATTGTGCTTATTAAGGATAGCATACTATTAAACTGGCTAGTACCTCCAGTAGTCACTCTACCCACAAGCAGTATTTCAGTGATTATCTTCGAGAGACTTAACGCAGGCCATGAGATAATGAATGTCATGAAAACAAGTTAAAATTCTTTCTGTCAAGATAATAGCCACACACTGACTAACTCAGCAGTTCACTCACTGACATGTCAACAAACCGGATGACCTATACCGATATGCGTTGTTTATTTAGCGGTGTGCAGAAAATATCAGGAAGTAAATCAAGACTAAAACTATAAACTCATCTAAGTACGAGGGCTGTTCAATAAAGAATGATCATAAATTTTGCGGTCATAATTTTTCGCACTAGATTTCAAACTTATTATATTCTGTTAGCTAAATGTAAACAAAAACGCCGTAATAGTTTCATTGTTGGTACTCCAGGTTTCCGCCTGTGGGAACCAGGCAAGTTCAGACAGGTTCAGTATCACCTACCACTGCAATGGAGGTAACACGTGAGGAACAATATGCGGCTTTGAAATTCTGCTTTCGTCCCAACAAATCTTCCGCTGAGGCCTATGCAATGTTACAGGAGGTCTATGGATAGTCAGTTCTTCCCTACTGCACAGCTCGAACGTGGTTTAAAATGTTTAAAGAGGGGAGACAATCAATTTCAAAGAAAGGTGGACCCTGTGCTCAAGTTACTGCTCTGACGGAAGAAAACAACAACTCTGCAGCTGCCTTTGTGGGAGAGGATCGACAAATTACCACTTTCTGATCATTTTCTGAAATAATGAACATTTCACTGGGTGCCACCCACACGTTGGTGACAGAAACATTACACATGAGACGTGTTTGTGCGCGTTGGGTTCCAAGACAGTTGACTCCCGAGTCCCGAAGAAAAGGACATTCGCATGCACGTCTGCATGCAGCTAAAGTTGATGTTACAGGAAGATCCGGAGTTTCTTTGAAACCTAATCACTGCTGATAAAACTTGGCTACATCGTTTTGATCCTGAGAGCAAACAGCAAAGCCACTGTGGAAATCTCCTTCATCGCCAACCTCCCAAAAAGCAAAAGTGGTTGCTTCTGCTGGGAAATTTATGGTCATCTCATTGCTTTATATTCATGGAATGGTTCATCAGCATGTTGTACCTGTACACACATCAGCAAAGCACACACGCACACACACTTACACACCCCAAAAAGCAAAAGTAGTTGTTTCCGCTGGGAAAGTTATGGTCCTCTCATTCTTTGATATTCATGGAATGGTTCATCAGAAACTGGGAAATACTACAGGGATGTTTTGAAAACATTACAAGTCCATATCAGGCGCAAAAGACCACATTTCCATGAAGCAGTCTGGATGCTGCACCATGATAATGCGCGGCCGCATATTGCCTATGTTGTTGCTAAATATCTTGCAAAAACGTGAAGTGCATCCCTTATCCTCCCTATAGTCCGGATTTAGCCCCATGTGTCGTATTGTATTCCCTAACTTGAAGAAACGCCTTCGCAGGAGGCATTATCCATCATCAGAAGCAGTGGCGATGGCTGCGGAGGCGTTTTTGAAGGATCTCTCAAAAATGGTTTCCAGTATGTCTTTGAAGACTGGCAGAAACGCTGGAATAAGAGCATCGATTTAAAGAGAGACTATTTTGAGAAGAACCATCAAAATTACGAGGATGAGTAAAGGTACATTGTCGAAAAAAAGTTGTGATCATACTTTATTGATCAGCCCTCGTAGATACATTTTAGATACCATCAGGCAATTATCTGCCCTTATACCCTTAACATATGTGGGTTATAAATGCAATGGAGGTCTTTCGGCACTGTGCCCTAGGCTGTATTGATGCGTACAGAACACACTTAAGAAAAGCAAGGTGTTCATTCTGTAAGTGCTGATGGCACACCTATCCACACATTTTAACCATGTTCAACAGTTATATAACCCACATTGTCACACGTAAAGAGCAGCCGGCATATTTTTTGTGCCGTTAATCGGTTGTAAATATAGAATGCCTTTTGATGATACATAATCTATCATCAAATTTGGTCAGTACGTTACTGGAACGAATTTAATTATATCTGTTATTTATCCACATGATGCATTTTATATTTGTCTGAACATAAATGGTAGATTTAGACGTAATAATGTTTAAATCAAAATTATTTCCGCCAGATACCGCAGTATAATTTTTATTATTACACCTGTGTCCCAACTAGGAGTCATGAAGAACAAGAATGTCGACAAATATAGATTTAATATCGAAAAAAGCACCTTCAGAAGCTCTTTCGTCATCTTCCTCTTCACACTTACACCCAGGAACACATTTTCTGTCAACAGTTCTTAGATTTCTTTAGGTATAAGTATTGTAAGTTTTATGTTTGGTTCTTCGAAGCATAGATAGGGTCTAGAAACTGCGTAACCTGTAACTTGTACTGAGTGTTACAATGGTACTTATCTGTAACGAAGGTCTTTAAGGAGTCCATATAAACAGCGGCCAATGGTTAACCTAGTTCGTTACGTAACGAATTCAAGCGTTTTCTTCCTTTTTTCATTGAGAAGATCAACAGTTTCACCACAAATATTGGACCTTTCTAAGTGGTATTTTCTTAAACACTTTTCTGATGTTGAAGCATAGTGATAGAATAAGAAACTTTACTTAGCTGTCTTTTAGGGAAAATTTGGAGTAAATATGGTTCCCTCTATGGCAATTTAAGTATGCTCAACTCACTTTCTTTGAAAATATATGTAAAATTGTTTCCTCGAAATTGCTTTGAACAGCTTTTTCCCGAGAATTATATTTTGTTTTATAAATTTTCCATTTTATCACAAACTTTTGAAGATAGCTCAATTAAATTTAAGAAAAACTAAATCTCCCCAAAGTACTGTTAGATAAATTACTTTGGTCTTGATAATAAGGTATTAAATAACAGGATTCAGTTGGAGAATTTAATGCCGTTCAGGCACAATGGCCATGGTAGCTTAATGGTTAAGAGAAACGGGACGGAGTCAAGATTATCCGGGTTTTAAATTCTGGTTATGCTACGGAATTTTCCAGTGACTAACCTTCCAAACTGCATCCTACACACGGCTAGTGCGAATGAACAGTGAATTTCCAGTAATTAAACAGTAATTTTAATAGCACTGTGGTACAATAATAAACAAAATTGTTTAATAAAAGTGTATTCCTGAACTAAGAACGCCGTAAACAAAATTTTGTAAAAAAATGAACTCTATATCTAAAAATAATGAAACAAGTTACATGTATTTAATAGACTAAAAATTAAAAATTAAAATATTTACTCTTACGTTAGTTAAAACACATATTTATCATCATCATTATAGGATACGAAATAGTCCTAATTCATCGAGAGATAATAAGCAGACATTTAATTAACAATTTAAATAAACAGATTTAAACAAAGTGGATCAAATCATTTAGATAATTAGCAAAAGAGCCACTTATGCAGTTATTTGTTCATTTAGGTTATAGAATAAAAACATGTTGTTCCTTTTAACTTCAATGGTCATATCGGCGGCCGTTCTCCTTCGGTACAATCGAAGGTGTTAGCTCGTAATCGTTGGGTTTTAATCATTAAATCACGCACACATTCGCAGTCTCGTTCATACTTTCAGACTCTGGTGAAGATGAGGAATTACCTTGGACAGAGAAAAATCCCCACCCCTACCGCCGGCAATCGAACCCGGGACCTCCAGAGCGGCTGGCAAGTGCTCTACCGACTGAGCTATGGGGATGGCCAATGTTGTTAATATGTAACCCAAAGAATAAATTGCGTGATGTCAACGGCAGAAGGAGATCCATAAATGTTTAGATTTGTGTGTTGGGTAAGCACAGATGTTTGATTTAGCCATTGTTACAAGCATGCAACTTCAGTATACATTACAACTTGACAAAAAGTGTTGAAATGGGTGAAACGAGGGGTACAATGAAAAAGCAAGCTTAACAAGGACTGTAAATTAATTCCAAAGTGTTTCCAAGTAAGACTTGCCTTGAACGTGTAGTAAGTGCAGCATAAGGCATTTGGAAGTATAGGATATACGTTTGCTTCTATAATAACATAAATATATGGCCTTAATAGATTTTGTTTTTCTCTGCAGATGAAATCATCTCATAAACATAGGGACGACCTGCGTGTCACATCCAGGAAGGTGGGCTGTAGAGATCCATTATGATGTAATGTGATGACGTTCCTGCTACAAATACTATGCATTAAAATGCATGATATTATGCAAACAGCAATGGGTTGAAGCACATAGTATTTCACACTCCTTAACAGATTTAAAATAAATATAATCTTTGTCGTCAATTTGTAGGAAAATGAAAAAATAACATCCAATATTTACACGCAATAAGGGATGGCGGCATTTGCAGATCTGGGAACTGGATTAAGAATACCCATAGCCGTCGTGATGGTAAGACGAAATATGCAGATCAATAGGCAGTCAGATCGAAAAAAGCAATTTCATAGGCGGGATTTGAATCACGCATCTGCCGGTCTCCGTCCGAGTGCTCTTAACCATTGAGCTATCATGGCCAACAAGCCATCATGACATTAATGTCTCCAACTGACTTAATTACTATACAGAGGAACTTATAGTACGAGGGTCCTTCAATAAATAAACGAACTAATTTTTTAATTAACACATAATGACCTTATTTCACTAACATTTACGTACACACTTTCGAAGTATTCTTCCTCTAATGAAATACAATTATTCCAAAGATTTACCCATTGTTCGAAACAATCATTGAACCTATTTTTGGACAGTCTGTTCAGGATATCCATGACAGCACTGTTCAACTCCTTATCACGTTGAAATTGGTGACCACGAAGCTGCTGTTTCACTTTAGGTAAGAGGTGAAAATCGCATGGTATGAGATCCGGAGAATAAGCTAGATGAGGCATGATATCAATGCCCATTTCTACGATGACATCTTGAGTTGCACGAGGTCGTTGAGCAGGGGCATTATCCTGATGCAAGATCCATCCTCTCCTTGCGAGATCTGGTCGCTTTTCGGTGATCTTTTTCTTCAGTGGTCCCTTCAGTACGTCACAATAGTAAGTAGTAGTTACTGTGCGTTGAATAGTTCCAACATGGATAGTACAGAATGCCCTGTTTCTCAAAGAATATGAGATGCATGATCCTTCCTGCACTTTTCTGAACTATTGCTTTCTTAGGCCTAAGGCTCGATGAATGTTTCCACTGCGAACTCTCCTGTTTTTTTTAACTGTTCGTAACGGTGGAAACAACTCTTGTCACCAGAAACACTATTCAGAAAGTCTGCCGTCGTAACCTTCCGAGCCATTCTTGACACGTCATGACGCGGTGAGCCTTCTGTTTATCCTTCAGCAGGTGCGGTACCCATTTCGCCGAAACTTTTCGATAGCCAAAATCATTGTGAATTATGTCGTCTACAGTCCCAACAGACAAATGCATTATGTCTGCAACTTTCTAAATTTTTATGCGACGATCTTCTCGCACAATTGCGTCAATTGTGTTAATGTTGACTTCCGTTTTTGCTGCTACGGGTCTTCCAGGGCGCGGAGAAGCTTTTCATGACCCCCTTTGAAAAGTTTATACCACTCAAAGACTTGTGTTTTTTCTAAAGCTTGGTCCTTGTATGCTTTCTGCACCATTTCAAAAGTTTCTGTGGCAGGTTTGTCTAACAGAAGAGAAAACTTTATTGGTGCGTGTTGCTGCAGTTTCAGTTCCATGGTGGGTGCAGTAAACACGACCTCACATATCGGGCTCTAACTCCCAACTGACTGACTCTGCATGACTGGCACTCACAGTACTGTTGGAGGAAGGATTCACCTTTCCATCACTATCAGCCAAGAGGCACCAGGGCGGTTTATTCAAATAAAATGAAATCTCTTCGGTTGTTTATTGAAGGACCCTCGTAATAAAAACAAAATAGAAAACAGGATCCCTGTATGGTATAGACCTCTTGATTGTCAGGATGTCTGTTTGGGCAATCCCGCGTAGCCAGTTCGGGAAAGCTCCCCATTCTTCCATTGATCCTTCTGTCAGTAAATTCACTCACGTCAATACTTGGCTTTTGTTGTCCAATCGGATCAGAAGAAACGTTTTAGATCCACTTTCATTCCTTTGACCAGTTCTTGAGTCCCAGGTCTTGCTTTGTGCACTCATCTGTTTGGTGTCTGTACTCTATGGCGTGCCTTCCCCCAAATTCTATTTGGTGTTGGTGGCTGATGTTACGTTTTGGAAGCCTATCATCATCCTCAGGTTTTCAATATGGATTTTGTCTTGGAGGATGACTCCAAGAATTTTTCTGTTCATCTTTCCTTGGCATGTTCCTAACATCTTATTTTATATTTCTTAAGGCACAGATTTCGATTATTATACGAAATAAGTAAATGCAATACAAATAAAAGTAGTTTAAAGTACATTAAATCAGACTGAATTCTGCTCATTCACTACTGAGCACTGACTCGATCTTCAAACATAAAAAAGGCAAATCTTAAATACAATTTTGGAGTGTAACCTACCTTTAAAATTGGAAGAATATTCGAAAAGGGTTATATTTCATACTGCATTATACCCCATATTTCCATTTGGCACTTTTGATTTACTGATATAAAGATGTTTGTTACTATATGTGGTCCTTAAGGCACTTCCGAACATAGTTCTGTAGTGCAAACTGCAATGTATAATGTCTCTTTCTCAAAACTGTTTTGTTCAAGCACACAGCCATGTTAAGGTGCTGAAATGCTAGACTGATCCACAAAGATATTCATGAATAACTACTTAGAACTTACATAGCCTTAAATGGGTAAAGGAAGGTATTTTCGTGACATATGTAACTTTGTGATACTTTTTCGAACGGATGTCACAGATAAACCAGTTGGTTTACTTCTCTATGACATCCCTTAGAAAAAGTATCACGAAATTGCCTATGTCAAATGTGAAAATACCTCCCTTTACCCTACGTCATTTTTGTAAAGTATTGTTATAAATATATTATAAAATCGAAGAATATAGCTCATGACCTATCTTGACTTTTTATCACAGCTTGTTTTTAATTAAAAAAACTATATAATGGGGTTTCTTATAATTGTATGTTGAAAGCAAAGCAAGGTCTTTAATATGTTGAAAATGACTATCTGTGCCTTGGCATTTGAACTAACACAATTAGATAGACTAAATCCAGAAGAAGAAGGTTGCTGTCTAGAAAATGGTGGAGATTGTAACCGCCGTATCAGGCAGCGATTAGGAGGCGGCAAACTAATCCAAATCAGATAATTAAAAAAGAAAATTATTTAATAATAACGCTTTAGTAAACTAATATAAAACATTTTTATAATAATATGAATTTAGAATGAATAGAGTAATGGTTAAATAGCAGTTGACTTAAAGAACAAAAAGGGAAGAATATATTTTGATATAGCATACATACTAGCAACAAGGCAAGGAAAAGAAAGCATTCTTCTAAAAATCTGTACACGTCGGAGAGTGTGCTAGTAAAAGTTTAATGTCTGTGAACTATAGTATACTTTCAGCCAGGAATGTACTGGGACAAAAGGCTTTCAAAATGCAGTTGAGCATGAACGCTAAAGAGACTTACTTCGCTGATTTGATAACGATGTATACCGTTACAAACAACTCAGGGTGGGCTAAACCTCAATGACTTGGATTAATTTTGCAAACCAAAGCAAAAATGCGAAATAAATGAGAAATAAAAAATAATGTAACATTTAAGAAGGGTGAGCCAGTTTGGTCATGTGATAAATTTAGAGAGAGGTTCAGAACAAAGTTCAACCTGAATCGTGAAATAAGAAAAACTTACTTAATAGGTGATACTACGACAGGAAGGACGTATTCATGCGCATTAAGAAGAGAAGCGAAGATTTATAAGTCCAAAATGTAGGGAAGTTAAGAATAGTGCAACCAGCGTTAGCGCAAATAGCATTAGAAGTTTATTAGAGCAAGGTAGTCGTCATATAAAGAAGAAATAGAAACCGCACGGGAGTAGCTCTAAACAAATAATCCAGGGTTTCAAGTGAATTTGAATTTATGTTAGGAATTTTACTAACAGTTGGTCACCGATCCAAGTCGATTAGCAAACTTAGTAGGAATTTAACGAAATAATTCTGCAACAAACAAAGTTTAATTAATACGACTGAGTAAACAACATAGCTCCAATTAGATCTCAGTCAATTTAACACTGGTATTCGGGTTTGCCACAAGATTCCTAATTGAAATGTGCAAGATCTATATATTAGATTACCTCACTGTTATATCATTTCAAATGGTATTTTTTGGCAGTTTTGTAAGTACACTGTCTTAACTCCGTTGTTTGCTAATGCTGTGGGGATACATATTGTTAGAGCACGAGTGTACGTGGTTTCCTACAAAAATTGAAATTAAAATTTAAAATTCACTGTTGTATTAAATGGCAATAACTCTCTTTTTACCCTTTGACGTAATCATAGATATGTGTAGTTAAAAAGGTGCACTATGAAGCTGAAGTGTTTTCTACGTGTATTATCTAGAGCGTAGGACCAGATAATCCAGGTGCATCATATTGCTAGCACTTCATTATGGGTTGGATTGGCTTTTAGTCGCTTATTCTAACCGCTCGTATTCATTACCAGCATGTGCTATTACATGAGCCATAGCTCCCTACCACACACAAAGCACTAATGTACACAAGCTACCAACTTTCGAGAAGGTTTTAAGCTGCTGCATCATCCCCGAACATCATTTCCTAAAGCAGCATCCGCGTGCTATATCATGTACTGGCAATAAATAATGGTGAACATATTACGTTGCCGCCTACTCCCTTGGGAACTCTATCCGCATGCTTGCCATGATTCCTTGGGGAAGCAGGCAACAGGGAGTTACTCGGATTTTCTCATTTAGAATATCACCGCTCTGCAAATATGTTTAAAGGAAACCCAACTCGACATTTACTATTTATTGATTTTGAAAAGTTAGGAATAATTTACAAATTAAAACAAAACTGAATATTTCTTCATGATTTCAAATATTTTAAACTAAAATATTTCAAAACCAACCTACATGCTATCAATACACGTTCCTAACTTTAATGTTTGCCAACTCACGGGGCATTATTGCTAAAAGCATGGAGTAATTCGGTTACTCAAAAGCTTGTACCGGTAACATATATGCCTCAGATTGAAGTAGTTTAAGTTCATGCCATGGCTGCTGTGAATCCGTAGAGCTACGAGGAACCCCTTGATTCACCTCAGATCAATTAGTCAGGCCAGAAAATAAACTTATAGGCAAATGTATCCAGAACGAAGCTACTTCTATAGGTAACAAATTCTTTTTTGTTCACAAAGACTAGCTCATTGTATTGATATATATCTACGATGCCTGTTCAATAAAGAATGATCAAAATTTTTTTGACAACGTACCTTTACTCATCCTCAATTTTGAAGGTCTTTCTGAAAATAGTCTCCCCTGAATGTGATGCACTTGTTCCGGCGTTTCTAACCGTCTTCAAATACATGCTGGAAACCATTTTTTGAGACATCCTTCAAAATGGCCTACGTAGCCTTCACCATTGCTTCTGATGATGGATGATGCCTCCCACAAAGTCGTTTCTTCAAGTCAGGGAATAGAGAAAAGTTACATGGGGCTAAATACAGACTATAGGGAGGGTGAGGGATGTACTTCACGTTGATTTTTGCAAGATATTCACCTACAACATTGGCAATATGCGGCCGCGCATAATCGTGCTGCAGCGGAAATGTGGTCTATTACGCCTGATATGGACTTGCAATGTCTTCAGGACATCCCTGTAGTATTTTACAGTTACTGATGTGTGTGCAGGTACAACATGCTGATAAACCATTCCATGAATATGAAAGAATGAGATGACCATAAATTTCCCAGCAGAAGCAACCTCTTTTGCTTTTAGGGGGGAGGGGCTTGTGATGAAGGAGATTTCCACACTGAGCTTTGCTGTTTGCTCTCAGGATCAAAATGATGTAGCCAAGTTTCATCAGCAGTGATTACTTTCGAAAGAAACTCCGGATTTTCCTCTAACATCAACTTTAACTGCATGTTACCTCCATTGCAGCGGTAGGCGATACTGAACATGTCTGAACTTACCTGGTTCTCCCAGGCGGGAACCAGGAGTACCAACAATGAAACTACTACGGTATGTTTGTTTCACTAATGTGAAACAACATGGTTTTAAATATTTAGTTTAAAGTTAATTATAGTTTATGAATTACTTATTTTTCTAATCCAACGAAAATACCAGCGGTACATCTGTATAACTGTGAATGTTACTTACGTCGTTGGCATAGTATTCATCAGCCGAGTTTTGGAAATTTATGATGATAGGTTCCAAAATCTCGTTACCTGCTATTTCTTTCCAAAACTCGTCTTCTTGTGGTTTATCTGATGTCTTACGCAGTTTTGCCAAACTTGTGTTCCTTGTCAATTTCTTCGGGAATAAGTCGGACATCGTCAGTCAGTTTAAAAATATTATTTCAGTTTGCAGCATAATTTTAGCCCACATTAACTCAATTGCATTGTTGTGGCAGTAGTAAGGGGGAAGGGGGATCGTGTTATTAATCCAGCTGAGACACTTTTCATGGAAGAGTAACTGAATAGTACTGCTTTGAACTCTAGAGCAAATAGAGATTACAAACCATTCATAAAGACTAGACACGTTCTGCCAGACTAGCAAGAAGTGTATTGTTTCCTGTCATCGAAATTAATAAATACCCTGGCTTATTCAAAGTACATATTTCTTTTATCACGTCATGTCAAATGTTTACGTTTCAGTTCTGAGTAATTTCAAATATACGTTCAGGCATAGATGCCAACCAATAATGATATTTATTACAGTGCTTACGTCGCAATGCATTGTTATAATATAATGCTATTTAATTAATTAATTAATTTATATTAGGAAAAGTATTTGAGCTAAAAATATGGGGTGTTTACGGTTATGTTAAATATATTACTCTCTCCTTCCTCATGGAATACTTTTTGCAAAATTTGAATTTTTGTCTTAACGTGGATAGTATTTATTAGAGATTGGTTAGTTTGCCGCTCGTCACACACCACTTAGGGGGAATGCAATACGACAACACCGCAGGACTCCGATTTTTTTTTTTAAATTTTACGTCCTCCAACATTTAGTCACATCGGAGTCAATGAAATGGGTGAAATGATGC
>CM060957.1:113266014-113391014 GCA_030765055.1 Mantis religiosa | reverse complement strand
ACTTCCCTATGGGAGCTTATTTGCGAAAGGAACTTAAGCAAGAAACTTCTCTAAACGTATGGTTCTGTTTTTATGAGTACTGTGGATGTCATTTTGAATTAGTTCAAGACATATATAGTGTTCTATAATTCTTGCGTAATTCCCATCTTCAGCTTGCGCTACTATATTAGTTTATTTTATTTTCACTTTCTCCCATTACCACCTTCTTAGTTCTCTCACCCGCCGTAGTCAGTATGAACTCTTCTTATTTGTTGGTGCAATGCAAATGTTCTCTAGTATTTTGAAATCACTAGTGAAATCGTAGCTCCTAACAAAATGCACGCGAATTCTTGTGTATTAAATTATACGAGCAATAATGTGACTGTGGGTTCGTAGAATTAAAAGTCCAATTACCGAAATTCTAAATGTTCTTTATTTCCGTAGCAACAAACTGCTCAATTCTCACGTAACAACATTACATCACATATACAACACAATCTTCCAAGGGCGATGACAATAACAAGCAGCGTTAGTTTACATCAGCTCTCGTTACAACAGCACTCTCAGCTGTTCTCTGCTTACCTCTACCGCGACTGTTTTACAACTGTCCGCTGGCGTGTCATAATCGCTTATATATCTCATTCATAAATTCAAGAGGTTTCAAGTGCAAATCAGAAGCCAACTTTTCCTGTCAATCACGACATCACTAGAACCTCCTAAAGGTGATATCCTATCTGTGCCAGCAAGTCCTTTACTTTAGCTATCTTTATTTGCCGGCTCTTTGTGTACACTAGCCGCGCTATCGTTAACTGCTTATGCAAGCTCTTTATTACCCTGAAACACTATCCACCGTCTGCGAAACATTAAAGCCCGTTGCCGCGGCAATAGATTGAAGCACTAAATTCCATAGTTTCCTACGAAAGGGTCAGAAGTTTAACAGTTGTTTAGGTTTAAATCCCAGAACATGTAAAATTGTTAGAAATTGGTTTGGGAATTTGGAGATTAAAATAATATAAATTACATGGAAAAAGAAAATATCAAAAAATTAAGGCAATTTAGTGGGTTATGTAATGACGTGAACTGTGAAATTGCCCAATCATATACCTAAACTATATATATATATATTGGTAGTGATGGTAACGGAAGTACAAAATCAATAATCTTGCTGAAGAAGCTTGGACAGAAATCATCTTTCGATCAACGTAATCAGGAGTGAGCAGACGTTATTTTTCTTTAATCCATAGTATTCTAAAGATTTAAGTTATATTTGAGATTCGTAGTGGTTAAAGGATTCCTATTGCATTTTGAAGTACCATTTTATTAAAAATGGCGAAAAAGTAATTTAGAATAACTTCGAAGTTGTGGAAAAGGAATTTAATTATATATTACGAAATTAACTTATACAAATTTTATTTCTTTCACGCGTAAACACCCTTGACTTACATATACATTATGACTCATATTTAAGCATATACATTAGAAGAATTAACAACTAGTTGTGGGATAGTCAACGATAGCCTTTAAGGCCGATAGACGACGATCGAACAGCAAAGGAGGTGAGAGACCATTTGTCATGATACATATGGCTTTCCAACTTTGGAAACATCTCTACAACAAAGATATCCCGTTCCAGAGTTCTATCCCATGGATAGTCTATTCTGAAAGTAATTTCGTTCCTTGGAATTCTTCGGTAAGAAAGAAATTAATTGAGATATGTATTTAAGACTACTTCTTAAACGACAACAGTAATGAAAATCAAAAGTTTTCAAGATCTTCTCGGGAAACAAGTCAGGTGAAAATACGATTAGAAATGGACGTTTCGAGAGGGTACATATCTTCCATAAGGCTGTTTTAAAAGCTTTATAACCACAAATTTTGTAATTGGATATAACAGAAATATCAACAAAGACAAAGCACTATCAATACTCGCATCACAGAACAAAAGACTGTTTTCAGTAAATTAAATGCCAGGTCAGGAGATGGCGTGAGTATATAAAATTAATTGGGTCAAAGAATCGTAGCTACCTTAACTCGATGATTAAGCTGTATGGATCTGTGCTTCTTAAGTAGACGGATTTCCCTTTTAAGGCCGGTTTCCAAGAGAAGCTAAACTAAAATCCAGCATCACGATTAAGCGTGCTCCTCTCGGAGGAAATGGCCAAAAGCCTCCTTAAATCCCCGCTCCTAGTAACTGTTGCATTTTGCCAAGATGGCCCCTTCCCGAAATTTGGCTCTATGGCCATCATCAAAACAATGCTGTGCCAGTCCAGACTTCTCAGGTTGCATTAAACGAATGCTTCGTTCATGTTCGTTTATTTTGGTAGCAATGGTCCTTCGGGTTCGTCCTGTATACGGTGCCCCACATTCACAGGGAATGCGGTACACTCCCGGAACTTGGAAGTCCAGTTTGTCTTTCAGTGGTCTCAAAAACCATCGCTACCAGAATAAGCGAACATGAACGAAGTATTCGTTTTATGCAACCTGAGAAGTCTGAACTGGCAGAGCATTGTTTTGATAAAGACCATAAAGCCAACTTTCGGGAGAACTCTACCATGGCGAAATACAACAGTTACTGGGAGCGGAGAGATAAGGAATCTTTGGCTATTTCCTCCGAGAGGAGCACGTTTAATCATAATGCTGGATTTCAGTTTAGCTCCTCTTGGAAACCGGCCTTAAAAATGGAAATCCGTCGGCTTAAGTAGTACAGATCTACACAGCTGGATCATCAAGTTAAGTAGTTACACGTTTCTTTGACCCAATTAATTTTCTATACCTACGCCATCTCCTGACCCGGCATTTAATTTACTTCAAACCGTCTTTTGTTCATTGATGCGAGTGTTGGTAGTGTTTTGTCTGTTGATATTTGCGTTATATCCAGTTATACAATTTGCGGCTACAACATTTCTTAAATTATCCTGATGATGGAAGTGATGTACGCTCCCGAAACTTCGATTTCTGATCGTCTTTTCACCTGGCTTGTTTCCCGATAGGATCTAGAAAATATTCGTCACCAGAAAGCTTCAGGTCTTAAAATCAAAAGTGTTCGTAGTGCATTAAAACTTCGTTATTCCGGATTTCCGGATAACCCTAACTTTTGCTTTTAAAAACAAAATTATGCTGCTCAACGTAATACGTAAATGAAGACTTGTTTTTACAAATTATAAATCGCTAATTTCACTATATACATCATTCGAATTCTCTTGCCAGGGGTGATTTCATTTCGTTCGCCCTACCTGCTTAGGACCAGGTTGGAAGATAAACTTATATAAAGTCATGAAAAATGTTGTAGTCTGGTGTGTGTAACTTTCCAGAAAACATGAATGAAGAAGAAAAAGTGTGGAAGAAGGCTTTATAGATATTTTTATAATATCGATGGATGTTCTGAAGTTAATGAAGAAGACGTCGACAACTTTTTGTAAATCTGTAATGACGGAGGTTATAAACCGATTACAGAGAATTGGATTGTTCGGAGGGAATTCGGCACTTCGACCAGACTGGGGCAGAGGGTGGGAGGGAGGGAGGGTCAGGTGAAAGGAGGCAGAGGGTGTCTGACCCCATGGAGTCACTACAATACAGAGGGCGCGGTCTCTACACTCAACTGGATAAAAACTTCCTGGTGATCCAGGATAATCGTCATCCCACCTGCCGTGACTTGGAAACAGTTACGAAGCCGGTTCGGATAGCGAAAGCCAACCCCTCCCCACCTAGAGCAAGGAAAGCTCCTGACAGGCTTGCATAGCCGGCATCCCACCTGCAACAATCCTAAATCGGCCCACTGGGCCGGTTCGGAGACAGGAGTCTATTCCGCCTGAGTAGAAAATGTCCACTCAGAACATATCATCCCGCCATGCACCGCCGATACTTTTAACCTGAAAGGAACCACCAGGTGAAATGAAGAGACAGGAAAATCGTGAGATATAATTAACCTAGCCAGCATTCGTCTAACGACCCGGAAAAATAACGAAAAAACCGGGGGTCAGGTAGGTCGGCCACGAGAATCGAACCCGGAACTCCCAAATGCGGAGTACAGAAACCGAAAGAGCCTGATGCCTCCCACTTAGTTGCCTACAGAGGAAGGTATTTTTCCATGGTGTAAAACTAGGAATATTCAGATTCAGATAGCATTGGTGAACCAGCTGTGGTTATCCACGCACAAGCAGTAGCAAACATAGAGAAATTCATGCTTTATTTCAAGAATCAAGCCGAAACCTTTCCAAATGAACTACTAAAATTAAAGCGGATGTGAGAATGCGCTGCTCCTAAGCGAAATATCGAATTCATACAAGAGAAGCTCACCGTTATTTTTAGTGCCGTCTGGTTTGTAGCTATATTGTGTACAGTACAAATACATAGGCTATAACACTACATAAATGGTGTGTGCTTTGGGGTGAAAGTGTGCGATAGTAATTTCTAAACTTCCTTAGAAATATTACATGTTGTACATGTTTTTGTTGTTTCTCTGTCATTCTCTGGATAACCCGTTATTTAGTTAGCTGGGATCGGCCCTGGTCGCACTTGATTCGGGTAAACGAGGTTCTTACTGTATATGCCGTTAATATGACTTTCACTACAAACATCTTGAAAATTGCCCTTACAAAAGCTTTCTATTTTTAAGTTTATCGAAGTGAAAGTTAGCAGAAATGCATGTATTATACGAGACATGTTTTTAAGTCAGTAACGATTTGGAATTAAACAAAGATGTGCATAGATATCGCAACCATTTTATTTTTATATGAAAGCCTGTACCTTAATCTACTTTTCTACATAATTTCCGTGAATACTGAGGCACCTGTCATACCGTTGCACCAGTTTTTGAATACCCTCTTCATAAAATTCTGCCACCTGACGTGTTAACCACTGTATCACAACTGTTTTGACTTCGTTATCCTCTTGAAGACGCTGACCGTTCAGATGTTCCTTCAACTGCAGGAACAAATGGTAGTCGCTGGGCGCCAGATCAGGGCTGTATGGAGGATGATCCAGAGTTTCCCATTGAAAAGATTTGATGGGATCTTTGGTCCGATTAGCCAAATGTGGACGAGCATTGTCATGTAGCAAAACGATAGTCTTACTCAACTTGCCACGTCTTTTGTTCTGGATTGCACGGTACAAATTGTTCAATGTCTCACAATAAGACGCTGCATTGATTGTCTCATTACGAGGCAGAAACTTCACTAGCAATACTCCTTTTCTGTCCCAAAAAGCTGGGCACATGGTTTTCCGGGCACAAATTATTTGCTGAAACTTCACTTTTGTGGGTGATGATTAATGCCGCTATTCCATGGATTGTTGTTTCGATTCATCTCACGAAGAATATCGATCGGTTTTACGCCCTTAGCATTAAGACAACAGCCCGTACTTCACAATCGGCGGGACTCATGATTATCGGAGGCATCAAACACTCAGTAACCAACGTATACAATAAAGAATCAGACTGTAAATGCGTCAGTGCGTAGACAAGAGATGTAGGTAACCAGCGCGCATGCGCGGAACGCCGACCGTAGCGCTGCGGCGGTGAAATCGCAAAACGGTACTGACTTAAAAAACATGTCTCGTATATTTCATAAGAGCTACGAAAAGAATTTAGCAGCCTTAAGCAAAAATCAAATATATCAAAGGCGGTATGCTATGCGAGAGCTATGAAATTCTTTGCGGTATCAGAAATCATGAGACAATGTTCCTTAAATGTTTGTCAATACAGACCAAAGATAAAGAAGGCTTTGGAAATCAATAACGTAAAAAGAAATACATTTATATAAGTTCTTCTAATGAGTCTACAAATTTATATACAATTTTGTTGTCTGTTAAGTCACAAAGATTATACAAACTCCATTCAGAATGCATTGCAATTCGCGGGTGTTCTGAGAATTAGATATCATTCACATGCAGTAAAACAAATTGTTATTTAACTCTAGATTAATAGATAACATTTTCCTGTAAATGCGTTGCGCAATTTACTTGAGAAACTTCATCCTGCGTTCCTGGAATACTATAAAACTAATTACTAAGTTTAATATCTAATTACAGTTTCATTTTTTGAGCTATATTCTCTTCCTTTCTTTTCGTTTAAAAAGACCCCTCTATTTTCTAGAAATTCTTTTAAACTGAAAATTTGTTCTGAATAAAATCTTTGTAAGAAATTTTAGGTTGGATTTCAATACGTTATAAATCTTTCATAAATAAGTTATAGCGAAGGTAATGAATAAAAGCAGCTGGGGACCAAGTTTAATTTCTGATTCTTTTCACTTCTATGGATGCTTTTCCACGTACTTTTCAAAAATTATGAAAGTTTCTAAACCCGCTAGTTACACACTTGCTTGCATTGTGTAAGGAAACGTGAATAAAGAAGTAATACCACGTAAATTTTTCTTCTCAGCAATTGTTGCAATGGAGTTGTAAGTTCAACGTTAAGTTTAAAGTAGTCTTATTATTCATGTCTTTTCTGTAGTGTTTTAACATTAGCTACAATTTTTGCTTTGTGCATTACCTAAGGGCTGTGTAAGCAGGGTAACCATATCACATGGGTAGAAAAAGATGACACTTTCAGTATCGCCCCATTTAAAATGTAGTACGGAACTATTTGATGTCCGTAATGGGGATTTGTAAGGTTTACATACACACGTATAGCTCGATACACATGATTAAGGTTTAAGAAGTAGCCAGCATTAAAGAGGTTAAGAAAGAAAATACAAGAACTTGTTTTATTTCATTTAAAAGGTTATTATATTCTAAAACACAGAATTAGTGACACAACTTTCACTTCATTGCTTATCATATTTGTTTCAGTAAAGTTTTATTCGATATCAAGTAGTTGAAAATTCCTGACAATTTATATTTTTGAACTTATACTGAACAGTTACTATTGACTTTACTGTATCTATGTTCAAATTCCTCTTTGATCCACTGAAGATTAATAAAAGGGAATTATCTTTTCACAGTTGCATTATGGCTAGGAATACTAAAAAAATTCTGCTATTTTCAATAGCTTTGAGTGACAGTCTTTTGAGGGGCAATTATTGAAATAAGTGGAACAAACCTCATTTGATGGGATTTTGTGTTTCTCAGAAGCCCTTAGAAATCTTACAAAATTTAAGAACTGGTCAAAAAATTTCACATCGTCCATCACAATATCTGTTTTGTCATCGAGATACACTATAGCTGCGTGAACATCCTCACAGGATGGAAATGCTTTGGTCTTCATCCACTTAAACATGCGCATGTAATTATATTGGACCATCTATTTTATAGATATTGAATACAGGAATGATATACACATTAATTTCATTCTCAAAACTGTCGCATTCTACAGTGTACCCTGCTTCCCTTTTTTCCGCTAGTATATCTTTTACTTTAAGCACTTGAAACTCAGTGTTTGTTCTCCATTGTTTTAATTTGCATTCCAAAATGTAAAGTACGTCTGCTACTGAGTTTGCTTCCACTACTAGGTCAGCGATATTTTTCCTGAAAAACTGCCATTAGCGACCGGACATAGTGCAATCTTGCCTCTCTCAGTTCATCTTCAAAAAATCCTTCTTATTATTACTGAAACGGAACTTTGATATGTTATGCCTCAGTGGCCAGAAATTGTATGCCTAGCTGGAAAAAGGGGACATTCGCCGAATTTCCAAAATTCCGCTGGGACCCATTTTTGACAGCAGAAAAGGGTACATGTGGGGGAAAAAGAGGACGTATGATTGGTTCGAATCCACATTCAAATGGTGAACTTTTTTCTCGGTCTTCAATATTTTTTTTTGATAAAAAATTGGTTAATAGTATTACAATAAATGAAAAGTAAATTAATTTAAATCAGAACCTAAAAAATAACACATATTAATATACTTATAAATAAAATTCTTGAATACTCTTGTGAGGGAAGGAAGTCCTGCGTGAGTGAGTAAGTGAGTGAGTGAGTGAGTGAGTCAGTCAGTCAGTCAGTCAGTGAAAGAGTGAATGAGTGAGTGAGTGAGTGAGTGAGGGAGGGAGGGAGTGAACGGTATTTAAGGGCTCCTCAACAGTTCGCTCATTTGTGTAACTAAAAATGCAATACAAATATTTCAACGGCATCCACGTTTTTGTGTCCAGTGCGTTGACGGGAATATAATCCCAACCAAATTACGATAAAAGTTAGTAGCATTTGCAGCCGCCTTTCCTTACGCTTAGATACCTAATATTCTCAAGAAATCCAGCACTCCAAACCGCTCTTTGTGAAACCTTCTTCTGTTTTTCATATGCTAAATTTATTTAAATAATTTTAAACTCATAGCCTATGCCTAGAGTGCGGATTCTTAAGTGCTGAAAATGGATGGAGTTAATCATTTTTAAATTGCATGAAAAACTTTTTAGAAATAGAAAAATTTAAAAATTTAGGCCTATATAATGACGCCAAAACAACAATTAATCGCCTTCTTTCAACAAGGGGGTTGCTAATAGCCTTTTCTCATGATTATTACTTCATGCATTGATTTTAACATACGCAAATTTTAAATGCAATTATTTCCACATTTTCTTATAATTTATTTCTGAAGTTACCTACAACTAATTTCGTTATCGGAAGCTACATAAAGTCTCCAACGTATTATTAGTTACAAAAACTGCTTCGTGATATATTATATTCATCAAGGCAGCAGATAAATCCAAGTTGTCCAAATTGAGACTACTTTTTAAATAAAATTCTCATAAGTACCATAACGTGCAGGTATTGCGTAAATTTGCAAAGGGTTTACAGAGCTAAAATGATTATTTGAGCTACAATTCACCCTGAAATGTCTATTGATTCTTCTACTTAACATTGGTAGGTCACTGGATCACTCTTCATGTCATTAAAAATTACACACTTTTCATTTCATAGCTGTAAACTTTCGTATACGTTCTGCGTTATGCAGATAGGTACACGATAACGTCCATGGAAGAGGAATGTGTTTACATTGTTGTAGATAAGGTCAATAAAGTGAAATGATTACACTTTGTGATTTATAGCCTCAAACCTTCAGTCAATAAAAAGTGGTAATGCAATTGGATTTCCTGGTTACACAATTGCTTTTACTTATTTTTAATATTTGCACACAGAACGTTATCAGAATTTAGATAGCTGATTAAAAGGATTGGCTGCTTTCGGATTATCGTTTTCTCTACTCATTAAGCACGTTGCTGTTACTAGTTTAAATAGATAGTTGGTTTGTGCAGCTGTTTACACAGTGATATGTTCCACAGTAATGGCTTTCTATGTTTGAAATCGCAAGATTAATTGTTTTACCTTTAGAATATTACTAAACAGCATAAAATAAATCACCATGGCGATTTTATACACTTCTCTTAATTCTATACATTTTATAAGTAATTCGTATACACAGATAATGCGATTTTGTACTTCAGAGAATTTTGTAGTCACTGATTCAGCAAACATAAACAAAGCAAGTAAGCATAAAAATAAATTAGCTTATTGGGACTGAATTAGTACACATGTTAATTAATTCAGAGATTGTGGAAAAAGATATTTTTAAGGCAACATTCTTGAAGGTTCGAAATGATAGGTAATTACATTTTTCCTCTCGCAAAATACACCATACTTTTCCAATTCTTAAGAAATTAGGTTTTCGATACTCCATATTTGTCAAGCATTACCTTTACCTTTCTTATTGAATAACATTGATTTCTTAGTTTGTGTAAATTTTAATTTAATTGAAATGCCAACTTCATCAAAAGGAGATTTTAAACAAATAAGTGTTTTTTTTTTTGTAATCGGATCGTTGAAATGATGCTCATATGGGTTCAGGGTCCATAGAGCTTAGAGTTACCCGACGTTCGTGTTTGTTAGGATAAGAGGAAACCCCGCAAAAAACGTTATACAGTTTATCTTATCTCTTATCTCGCCCTCGCCGAGATTCGAACTCGGGACCTCTTAAACATGAGACGGACATGCCGCCATCTACGCTACCGAGGCGGCTCTTTCTTATTACTCAAATAAAGCTTCCAATCGAGGATAACTTTCCTGCAGCGCTACTTCTTTTTCTGGAATAGTTCCCGTAGAGGAGGTGTTCCGGCCCCTTCAGCAGCCGTAGTGCGGTCGCTGCGGACCCCTAGCACTCGTGGTACCTCTGACGTTACTAGAGGAACCTCGGGCCGAACATTCGAGCCCCTCCCTGATAGGGAGTTGTTCGGATTGGGTTGGACTCGATGGGGCAGTGGTTCCCGATACCCGTTGGAGATTGGGTACGTCTCCGGACGGGGTTCAGGGAAGTCATTAATATTCCCGCATACAGCCAGCACACCTAATTGAAGGTGTGCTAGATCACCAGGCGACCCCACCGAGGTCATATCGGTAGCCTTCCCACCTTGGTGTTGGCGCGCGTAAGTGGCGTATCCACTTCCAACCCGTCTGAGTCCACGTGGCCCGATGTAGGGGGGGGGGGTTGTTAGTCTCTGGGTCTTGCCCTATGGAAAGCGGGGGGTTGTTAGTCTCTAGGTCTTGCCCTATGGAAAGCCCCACGGAGGCGCCGGGCACCCTTTCGGTACAGCTCGGTAACCCCCTGGTCGAAGGAAGCCCGGGTTCTTGGTCCTAAGGGTCCAGAACTAATGGGAGTAGATCCTCTGGAATAGTATTATAAGGTTTAAAACTTACAACTTTCTAAAACTTAACCCAGTACCATACTTTTTAAAGCTTAAATTATAAACATTGTCACGAGAATAAGTGCAAACACATGCCAACATCTACACAGGAGGCTCGCGATATACTGATCATCCAGTGAATCCATCTTGTGTCGGGTGCGCTTTTGTGGTGTTTGTTAAAAACAATGTGGAACTAATTGCTCTATATTCCAGGCCGAACTTTTTGCCCTGAATCAAGCAGTGAAGTGTTGTCGCAGTAATAACTATAGCGCATGTATATACAATGATTTCCAGGCGCCTTCCGTGTTATCGGAGATAAATACACTACATATTCACATTCTACCTAAATATGGAATGATATATCAAACACCAATCACGTGTGTATCACATGGGTTAGAGGTTATATTGGTATAGATGGAAATGAGAGGGCAGATCTGATTACTAAACGTTATGCATTATCTCAAAAGGAATTCAGTTTTAAAGAGTCTACAATCACATTTGTTAAAAAAACAGTAAAATTAATTTTTGAAACGTGGAACAGCATTTGGATAAACAGTAGAAAAGGAGTCACTCGAAATTTATTTTATCTTACTCTTAATGATCGTGTAGACTGCAAGTAATTTTCACCTACCTTTATTTTGACCCAGATTACTACTGCACATTGGAAATTTAATACTTTCGAAGTTTCCATAATGGAATAATTCCATAACTGCTGATGGATAACTCTGTAAATGTGAAAGAGTTGATGAAAGTGCTAATCACTTAATATTTAGATGTGATATTCATTCCAAAATGAGGCATAATCTTATTCAGCATCTTTCATATTCTAATACAGATCTTCAAATTCAATTGATTAATGTACTCTTTAAAAAAATGTTGCACTTCAGCCTTTGAGTATTTTATTGGGAAAAATTTTAAAAAGTTATAACTACTTTCATGTTCAGTTATTTTGGTCTTTGTATTTCAGTGTTCTATGATTAGAACCCTAATATACCTTACCGGTAAAATAGGGTTACTTCATTTGGAGAATAAATAAATAGATAAATTATAAAGTATAACTAATGTCAAGAATGTCAAGAATAAATAAATAGATAAATAGATAAATTATAAAGTATAACTAATGTCAAGAAAGGACTCATTATAGATCTTCACAAATCTTTAAACAAAATATACTAAAAGCATTAAGAAAAACGTTAAACCAAGCTAAATTCAGAGGAATATTCATTACGAATTTTAATGAAATGCACTTACAGAAAAGGTAAAACGCATTTGAAAGATCATAACATTCATACATAATACAATTTAAATATCACAAATGAGTAAAACTTAAATCGCATCCGGTTTACCTATCCTTGGATATCTGTATAAGAGCATTTAATGAAATAATTTTTGTTTCTTCATTTCCAACGCCACCTTGAGTTGTAAGTAATGCCCTATAAGAGATAGTTTTAGTTGCATGTCAACTTCATTTTGCATCTACTTGACTCAATGGTAGACGAATTCAATTTTTCAGTTACCTTTTTGCGCCATCTAATATGTGAAAATTATTAATTAAAGGAAAATTATTATTGTGACTATGCCTACTAGGTATTAAAACTTACGTTTGACAAAGGGTTTTAGAATATATAAATGCAATCAGGATTATATCAAAAGAATATAGAGTAATGAAGAGTCAAGATTTTACATTGAACTACAGGAAGGTAAAGATTGCTTCTAAGAAATGAGACTGCCGAAAGTACATTTAGATGGTCATTTTCAGTCACTCTTCACCTGAGTATCATTTGTAAAAGTTTAAGACCACACTTCGAAATTAAGTAATAGGTAGTTCTTCCATGATATGTACCATTGACTTAGCTAATATGTTTACGCTGGGGTATAGAAAAATGGGTATTTTGTCAAAAAGATTTATTGAGGCATGCATGAATACCAGGAAAATAAATTTTAACTATTTAAAATGCAAGATTTGTGTTCACCTAGGCTGCTGATTTGCTCTTAGACATTTACAGATGCTATTTAAACTTAGAAATGTGTAAAGATTTTCTCAAAGCTTTAGTTAGTGATGACTTTTACCCTTTATAGTATTACTGCTACTGATTAAATTCGAATGTGATATCTAGTGCTGATGCAATTTTTCTTTTTAATTGTTCACACTACAGTATAAGTCATATCGGAATACGAATGATATATATATATGAAGTAATTTTCAAATAATTACAACGTCCTTCAACATTAGAGTTCTTCAACATTCATCTTTGACAATAAGGTAAACTTCAATAAAAGATTATCCAGGTAAGCCAGATAATCTAAAAGGGTTTTGAATTCGGCACTACTTGAATAAGAGGCAGACACGCTGCCATCATGCTATAGAGGCGGGCAATGAAATAATCGGTTGTTTACATTCCCTACCTCGTACTTGAAGTAGAGGAGGAATTGTATTTCACCCAAAAATTCGGCATTGAGCTTTCATCGGAAATACATTTTTCGAGGTTCCTGAATAAAAACATGCAATTTTTATTCTCTTCTTTTTTCAATGAGCCTTGGTATGCCTGCCTCGGTAGAGTAGATGGTAGCACGGCTGCCTCACGCTCAAGAGGTCCCGAGTTTGAAACTTGGTCAGGGTGAGTTACGTAGATAGGGTTTTTCCGGGGTTTTCCCTTATCCAGAAAGACTAATGTCGTGTAACTCTAAGCTCTGTAGAACCTGGACTCATTTGAGCATCATTTCACCCATTTTATTCATCGTCCAATATGACTTAATTGGAGGACGTAAAATTAAAGTAAAAACATTTGTTATATAAGTGCGAATAAATCTCTCGTTCGCCTACCTTTGTAGTGTCATCTGGTAAAGGTTTGTTCATGCAGTGTTTTCCCTTATCCTGAAAGATGAATGTCGGGGAACCTTAAGCTCTATGGACTCCGGGCTCATTTGAGCATAATTTCACTCATTTTGTCCATCGTTCGACGTTGCATACATTGGAGGACCAAAATTTTAAAGAAAGGCCTGTAAACAGCACATATTACGAATGAAAACTACGTTACTATAGACCTAACTTTGCATTTAAGTTAAACGTTTTCCAAAGTTGTAATACGTCCATTTTCTAAACCATGCCTCAATCCCAGATTATTCCTTACATGGAAAGTGCGCTGAAAACATCAATTTTCACAAAAACAGGTTCGATTAAATTTCTGCAATTATAATTATTTTAATTACAAGTTAAATTTGTACGGGAATAGCCCATGAAGGGTCATATTTATTCTGAATATCTTTCGCTTAACTCTGAAAACATAAGGGATAGATAAATTCTATTAGCAAAAAACTGCAGATCAATTTAAAGCCTCTATAAAATTTGTCACAGTTTATGATATATATATATATATATTGTGACTGTGGGTTCGTGAAATGAAAAGTCCAATTGCACCACTCAACAATGTTCTTTATTTCCACCGACTTACAGTTTAACACTTGCCAATTACACAGAATTACGTAATGCACACAATTACGATTCACCAGTTCGTCCGTTACAATTTCACTTGCACTCGTAATTACGTACAATCTTCCGATGCTCTCACACAGTCTTCTCGTCGTACACTAGCACTGCATTCTTACACCAAGAACTCTGACTGACTGTCTGACTCGCTGCAGCCCTTTTTTATAGGCATCTCGCCGTCTTCTCGGCTTCTCTAGTTTCCACGCGAAGATTCCAGATGATAGGAGAAGGGGAGAGAAACGTCCAGGGAAGAGTGACATTCCCTTAATCACCCCTCAGTTAGTGACAGAGACTAATGGGAGGCATGGCTCGGCTGCCCCTGGTTTCCTCACAGCTGTTGCGGTCATACCTTCCACTAATTGGGTGACACTGCTCCCTCCTCAAAGCTGGTCGTCCCGAACAGCACCGTCGTAGCGTGCCAGGCGGTCCAGGTGCACCACCAGCATCTGCTCGGAGTCTCAGCCAGTAGTAGCACTGCTGAAGTTTGTCAATCGTTCGGTTCGTCCCAGGTGTCCTCTTACTCCGGGGAAGTACCAACTGTTCTCTCTGCGTCTTCCTACCGGGTGGTTCCCATACCCGGAACAGCACGCCCTCTCTGGTCTTCAACGAGTCCCATTGGGCCCAGTACGACTTGTAGGTGGCACTCCTCGGTGCGATGTCCTCCCTGGTTGGTCTCGTCCCTGCCTGCACTTCCCTTAAGAGTGGCCCCAAGTCTGCGTCCGCCAGCTGCTCCCTCCTCAGGCCTGCGCTGTCCCAGCCTTCAGCAGGCTCTGCCACCACTACTCGGACTGCTGCGGCACGCTCCTTCTCTTCCACTCTTGTGCACTGGCCGCACTCTTCTGGACAGGGTCTTCGGGACATGGCGTCAGCGTTACCGTGGCTCTTCTCTCTACGATGTTCCGAGGTGAAGTCGTATTCCTGCAGCCTCTGGACCCAACGTGCTGTCTGGCCTTCCAGGTTCTTAAAGCTCAATAGCCAGGTTAGGGCGGAATGGTCAGTTCTCAGGTGGAATGGCTGACCGTACAGGTACTTTTGGAAGTGCTCCAATGTCTTTACTACCGCCAGTAACTCCCGTCGGGTGACGCAGTAGTTCTTCTCTGCCTTGGATAGCGTCTTGCTGTAGTAGGCTATCACCCGCTCATGGCCGTCCTGGATCTGCGATTGGACACCTCCAATGCAATGGTCGCTAGCGTCGGCGTCCACAATGAAGGCGCCACCTGGTTGTGGGAGACCCAAAATTGGAGCACTGCACAGGGTTTCCTTCAGGTGCTGGAAAGCGTCTTCGGCGTCCTCCGTCCACACATAAGGTCGGTGTTCCTCTGTCAGGCGGGTGAGAGGTTTGGCGATGTTGTCGGCCTTTTCCTCTAAATCATTACGGCGGTCGTCTACTTGACCCATCCGCTTGCCCAGATTCGTGAAGTCATCCCTCACGCCGGCCAATCGTTCCTCAAATTTGGCGGCGAGAGCCTCGTTCGCCACCTTCATTTCTGTGGCCAGACGGCCGTTCGCTGCTCTCATTTCTGTGGTTAACTCGGCCTTCATTTTTTCCCTCTTCTCGGTGATGTTGTCGTTAGCCGTCTTCATTAGCTTCAGTTCCGCGGCCAGGTTGTTATTTGTAGTCTCCAGCTTCGCGGTCAGGCTGTTATTTGCCGCTTCCGTCTTCTCTGTTAATTCGGCCTTTATTTCCATCATCTTCTCCAAAAAATTTTCCAATGCCGCGTCCATGGTCGTAATGTTCGGTGATGTTATCTTCCCGCTTCCTTACACCAGTGTGACTTTGTGGGTTCGTGAAATGAAAAGTCCAATTGCACCACTCAACAATGTTCTTTATTTCCACCTACTTACAGTTTAACACCTGCCAATTACACAGAATTACGTAATGCACACAATTACGATTCACCAGTTCGTCCGTTACAATTTCACTTGCACTCGTAATTACGTACAATCTTCCGATGCTCTCATACAGTCTTCTCGTCGTACAGTAGCACTGCATTCTTACACCAAGAACTCTGACTGACTGTCTGACTCGCTGCAGCCCTTTTTATAGGCATCTCGCCTTCTTCTCGGCTTCTCTAGTTTCCACGCGAAGATTCCAGATGATAGGAGAAGGGGAGAGAAACGTCCACCTTCCACTAATTGGTGACAATATATATGTTTTCTGATTTATCATTTTCTTTAGTATTAGTGGTTATTAGTTTGTTTGAAATGGAAAGCTATCGTTCTTTTATTTTTATCTTGTTCATGAAAATGAGTGAAAATTCAAAGTTATTACTAAAACACATAAAAGAAAAAATGCTCTTTCTAGAAATATCAGTATCAAGTAGCGTTAGAGGAATGAGCGTCGTAAGGACGTTTTGCACCCAGTGAATAGAAAAGTCAAGTAACTGTAACATATCAAATTTTATGGGAACATTTTATCTGGCTATCCCATACCTCAAAGCTGATAATAGTTGCGTAATTACCTCCCTTTAACAATGTTTTTGCAGTTCTAGGTATAAATTTGGATAATGGTACTAGTATCTAACGCGGTATTCATATGAAAATTTAAAACTAAAGTCATGAGAAAACTTAGAGACACTGCTGGAGGAAATTTAATTTTCGACCTCGTAAATACGAGTAATCGATGAGTAGTTACCAATTTTTGAAGATATATCCTCATCATTGTCTTCACCATAAAAATTGCATTGTAATAATTTCGAACTGGTTACGACGATACGTAGAAAAGAATAATAATAAGTTTTATTATAAATTATTTGCAAAATAGATTAAAATAGTAATATTCACTATATGACTGAATTCTTTGCTACAAAATGTGAACGAATTTATCTGATATTGTATCATATGAAACTAAAAGGAAGTTCGTCGTTTTTTTCCAAACAAATTCCCTGCTGGAAGATGAAGTTTCAAACCACTACAGACGCTCTGTGGAGAGCAGAAGGGAAGGGAAAAGAATTCTACAGACTAAATAAAAGCAGGAACTCAAGAGGAGAAACAATGTTTGCTATGTGGCTGCTATGGTTGATTGCCGTTGTAGCCACTGAAGAAGCGAACTCATTTGCCAAGAGACTGACCCACTACTCCAAAGAGATGAATCTTTCCAAAGTTGTTTCTGTGTGATCGATACCCACATCTCCTTTGGGTCTGAAGTCTCTCTAAATAGCGATACAAATACTGTGAAGCTTGAGAAACTACTAAAATCACATTTCAGGAGCAAATAATAACACGTTCTTATTGTCATCGTGTTCATTATGTTAACGTCATTCTCTCAATCACTGCGTATCTGTGAGCTGTTTAAACGATTCATTCAGCTTACGAAACTTAGAAACAAACTAGCACATTAGGAATAATGAGAAACTAAAGCAGACTAACAGTGAACTCTTAACTCCATGTGGGGTTGATATATAATTGGCAGGTTAAAAGACACATTCAATCGTTAATAGTTGACAGCTATTCCATCTTCACCACCACGAGTGTACCTAGATTACTAGAGAAGTATAAGGTGAAAATGTAAAAGTAGTAAGGGACAAGTCAAAGCAGACCTATATGGATGCGATGAAATACATTCTACTTTCACGCTTCCATATGCTTTAAATAAATGTTAAATAATTTTTATGTTGCAGTTATTTAGGAGGAATAGCCAATTCATTCACAAATGTTTTATTTTTACAATTAATTGGGAAATGATATACACTTTTTACACCTAAAAGGTTATATACATATATATAATTTAAAATACTTACATTATTATATGACATTTACAACTCATAGCTACAGTATTCATAACAGAAATAGTAAATATTCAGTATGTTCACTAACAAAAGTTTTCCAGTTCATTACGGAATTAGCAGCACACTAAATATCCTGTACTTTTCTCATAATCCTGTATTAGTTCGTGAGATCGAGATCACAATAACGTGGTGGAGACAATGATGTGGTGTGCAATTCATGTACTCGGTTGTTCCCAGCTTAAGTGTGCCTCATCAATAGAATCCTGATTGCATACAATTCGCAATACCCATCCATGATTTCTATGTGCAACTGCAAAGTTCCAGGATCTACTCTCCTATTGTCACTACGATACCCCAGATACTCCAGATCACTGGGTATCCAATATATTTCCCATGATTATGTAAGTTCCTTGTCTACTTATAAATAAACCGAGTAATTTCAGTCCCAAAATATTGGAAGCTAAATACAAGATTCACTTAACGAATACAATGTATAACTTGGAAGAGCCACCAAAACATATATGCATTAAAATTGAAAACTCTCACTATAAATACCAAATAAAGAAACATAAGAAGCAATCTCAAACCTAGAACTTACTACAACTGGTTTATAAAACTATTAACATGGTTATCTTGTAACTCTCGTGAGATATTTATACCTATTTTAAATATTCCATCGAAATTTGTCATCTCTTTCCGATTCTGACATATAATATTGATTAGACAGCAAATGTGCTTGTTGACTATAATGGTCTTTTGAAGGTTAAAGTAAGCATAGCACTTACACTGTAAATTAATACAAGACAATTGTCTAAATTACTGTTATTATTTACTGAAATAACCTATAACAGTCTGAATACTTGAGTAACCGTAATAATTGTAATATTATTTAATATAAGTAAGTTATGTACATAAACGTATATTTATTAATTTAGTGGCACCTTTAAAGTCCAAAATGTTTTAGTAAACTAAAAAGTTATATTGTTCATTAATATAAGTTAATTTTCCAGCTAAGGCGTGAGAATTGTAAATTTACATACGATGGGTAATAACGTTATGATGTATTACTCAAGTCAAAAATAGATCTTGCTTTTTTACTTAAAACTTGTTAAATGATTTACCACGGGAATATATTGTTCATGCCTTGTTTATAAATTATGCTCATTACAACCACAATGTTGAATTTCATAAGCGTACATATTACAATGTATGTATGGGTTCAATTAGATAACAATCATATAATTGCTGAAGAATGTTCTGAAATATAACAAAGTATCTCTTTTCACTCCGTAATGACCTGCAAATGAGCTGTTTCATCTTGAAGGTGTAGGAGCAGAGCATGTAAAAGACTAAAAGACATCACAAATGGTACAAATGTGCAGTTACTGTTAAAGAATAGACGTCATCCACATGGCCTGAGCACTTACTACTGTCTGCCCACCACAATTAAGCAAGGCAGGGAAATGCGTAATCTAATCACTTTTGCTATGTTTGTGCTCGCATTCCGAATGCTAGCTTCATATAAAATTTACAGCGTTGTCACATAACTCATCCATGCATAATGCCTATCGCTGCCGTTACCGAAACGAGCATTGGATCTGGCATCACTCATATGCACTCTCATACTCCATTTGTAGTAAGCAGATCCGCTAGCAGAGCAGATAAACAGTTCAAGCTAATCTAGCATTCATTCCCCACTTGCCTTCTTGTGGTGGACGGAGAGTAAATGATGGCCGAAGGGAGGAACAAAATCCTGCCACAAGTTAATCTAATGAGTCTGCCGATATTTTACTATAAATAAAGTGTATCGATTGAGATATTGTTGTCACCTAAGCTGCTTCTGAAGCCGGGTACAATAATTTGAATTTTAAACTGTAGAACCAGGGCTAGGTTAAGTAACCACTGAATATCGATTTTTTGAACACACATAAGTAGTGAGCTATTAGTTCTATTTCTGCGAACATAAATACAAATCTTTTGAAAGTACTAACTTATCAAAACAGGGCTGATGTGATAACTAACTCAGGAGTAGGATTATCTTCGTTCTGGATACAACGTCGCGACGCTAGACGTCGGTGGGAGGGAGGAGGGGAGGGTGGTGAGGACCACCCAAGATGTTGCAGGTGGTATGGAAGGGACAGACATGTCTCGACGCGCATTCGCAGGGCTTTTTTTAATGGAAGCCATAAATTACTGTATATGTATGTTTCAGATACAGACGTCGCGACATATGGCGTCTGTGGAAGGGGGAGATGAGATCGACCACCTGTTACTCGACAAAGATTATGTGGGAATCAACACAAAAATGCATTCCCAGGTTTTTTTTAAGGGAAGTCATAAATTATTGTATATGTATTTTTCAGATACAGACGTCGCGACATCAGGCGTCTGTGGAAGGGGGAGATAAGATCGACCACCTGTTACTTGACAAAGATTATGTGGTATGGAAGGGACATACATGTCTCGACAGGTTTCTGTGATATGTTGGGGAGGGTTGAGATTGAACAGCTGTTAAGTGTTACCCGACGTCGATGTTATGTGAAAGGATGCAGCCATGTTTAATGGCCGTCATAAATAAGGGGCCTGAGATTGAACATCTGTTTCGCGACAAAGAGTATGTGTTCCCAGAGTTTTTTAAGGGAAGTCATAAATTATTTTCCGCCAAACGCTTTCCCCGCCCCTGAATTCCCCCACCACTATTGAAAGAGTATATAAGACTCTCCAGCTTGGAGCGCTAAATTAGTTCGTGGATTCTCTCAGCGTACTTATTTGCTATGTCTGATATGTCAACTCTTGGAAGTGAGTGCGCAGCGGAGGCGCATCATTACGCGTATTACCACAAAGAGTTATGCAACGGTCTTATGCATTCAATCGTTTGTAACAGACCTTCATACCACGATCAGATGTCTTCTCGGGAAGTATGCACAGAAAACTGCCCAGTCTACAGAAAGCGATACATGTAAGTATAATAGCAATTATTCTTTTTTTCTAGAGAATTTAATGCCGTTTTTATTTAAGAAGAAAAAGTAATTTGAAACCTATTCGCTATTCCTGGCAAGAGCCGGTTCATGAGCAAGAACAAAGCGGAGTTGATGAGGTTGATAGATTCGCTTCAAGTCACGAGGCCATACACCACTCTGAATTTTGTAACGGTGATACGCATGCAACCCTGTGTACGCAGCCCGAGGCTCACGAGCATATGTACTCTTACTTCCTCTGCAATGAGAAGTGTAGCGTGTACCAGCTCAGACAGAGACAATCAAAGTAAGTGAAATTAAAGAAAGTCACGACTCTTTCCTTACAGAATCGTTGAAATATATAATTCCATGTACAAAAAATACCTTTGTTACAGGCTTCGAATGACAGTTCGAGATCCTAGGCCTGTTATTGATTGCGATACCTCCAGCGATGAGGCTAAAAAGCATGCTGTTACGGAGCGATCTACACAGCTTATAGACGACTTCCTACCAGATCAGGGCGATGAAATTACTGAGAATGTTACTCCTGAGCGTACCCCGAACATACAATCCGAACGCCGCAAAACATCAATGTAAGTATTGCTATCATACAACTTAAAAAAAGAAACTCTTGCGCCTCTTAAGTGCTATTCTCTCAGGAGACAATCTATTTTTTCTCTCTTGCTAACACACATGTTATGTGCTCTGTTTCAGGACAGCTATAAGGAAACCTCGAAAAAAGGTACTTAAAAATAGCTTTGCGGATCTCCAAAGGCGGCTGACACTCTTAGAAGAGCGAATGACGTCTGCTGCTGCTACCCCCAAGAGGCATGCGAGTAGTTCGCCTGTACCAAGACGCCTGAACCTCTGAAAGAATTAGAGGGAACAGATTCGGGCTTCTTAATTAAAAATAATGGGAAACATGGCATCGGCTACCATGCTCCACGACGTTCAAATATCCAAAAGTTACAGTGTTAACATAGGACTAATCTATCGTATTCCAGCTGTAATCATAAAGAACAGAGCCAGTGACAATTTTGTGTATATGTCAGTGTATGACTGGGAAATTATTAAAAGTAGGCTTCACGTATTTGAAGCATTCCTCAAAGAGAGAAACTACGTGTGTTGTGATTACAGTGAGAACATTGTATATTCCTTTAATGTCATTGTGTATATGGAAGATGAGAGGATCAGATTTCTGAATACAGTTCTAAACAGAGGTGAAATACTTTTAAATTTTAGTGAATTTTGTCAGTTAAAGAGGTTGCAAGGTTATATACAGAGACACTTAACGAATCTAACTCTCTGTAATAAAATATCATATGTAGGGACAAGGAGCTGGAGAAGGGCGGCACTGGAAATGTACAATGATATGAAATAAAACTAAATTACTTTTCATATTATATATCTTTTTTATTCACTTGAAATCCTTGTTACATGCATCCTATATCCTCCATATCATTCATTACAAGAATCCTTGATGGAATTAAATTAATGACTGCATCACGTGAGTCAGAGGCTTGTATGTGAAAACTCTGTCATGTATTACCAGACAATACAAAGTAGTCTGTGCGGGTATATTTGCACTAGTTTGAATTTCAAGTCTGATATTGACAGCGCCATTTATAATTTCCTCAGGCTGATGCGAGCAGTCTATGATGAACAATGGTGCATGCTTGAGAAAATCTTTTCTCTTCAATAGAGGGTAGTTTTCTTTCCCGTAATAAGAGTTTTGGAACTTTGAATACATTTCATATAAAGCTGCAAATCTAGAGTTCCCAAAGTCCAAGTTCATGTCGTGATAGGGACAATACTCACTATTGAGATAAAGCCGCAAATTTGTTATGTTACAATGATCAAACTCGGAACAGTCCTTCGATGCATTATTTGTTCTTGACGTCTGGGCTCCCACTATAACAAATCTCGGCTTCTCCGGTTTCGAAGTTGTTGCGACGTTCCATGTAAATGATCTAGTTTGCGGAACAGCCGGCTGGGTATGTATATCCATTGTTCTAAATGCGAGATGCAGTGGTCTGTCTGCCTTGACGATCTTGAGGATTTCTACCTTTTCAGTGTCAGAAAGGCGGATAACAGGCATCCTCCATTCGATGCGAGCAAGTTTAACGATAGCATTTCCTTCTCCTTCGGGTGCCAGAATGCAGTTCTTAGAGTCCTTAGATCGAATGAGCACCAACTCAAACTTGCTATTGAGAACGAGGTCCTTGTGGTCATCTGCAAATCCTAGAAGCATTGACAGGGGCACTACGGCATTGAATGCTCCGCTTGTTGAGTGCACAATATCCACATCTTCTCCAGGATAGCACCATCCGGCATTGATCAAACGATTCGATTCCATGGGATTGAGAGCAACATAGTTGCGCATAGTCGATGTAATGCCAGGATTCCTTGTTCTATCTATACAAGTTCCATTCATGTCCAGCCGAATCTCATCAAACATAAATGCCAGGGCATTGTTAGTCAACTTCGCCAACGTAGCTGTTCCATTAGGCTTAGGAACAGATCCCTCAATGTAGAGATAACTCCGGTTAGGCAGAGTATATAAATCTTCCGCTTGACAAGGTATCCTAATCTCGTCATTAGCGTCCAGAGCCGATGTATTATACGGGAGAAACACATGTTCCTCTTCTTTAGCAATCTTATCCTCAAATGAAGGCGTTTCGGTCACGTTAAAGATGTCCATTACAGAATTCTGAAACCCAAAGCTTCGAGGAACTTCTTGCTGCTCGATGTTAACACTCTAAGAGTCAAAGGGTGAGTACGGAGATTATGTGATTGTACTGTATTATATGCTTTGCGATGGTTTCTCCTTCTAAAATCTATCCCCATTTCGTCGAATATGAAGACGTATGCTTATATCCTCGTTTCTAAAGTTGATGCTATCTCCGTTCTGATCGACCACACGAAGGGTGATTTGATCGATAAGATTAGTGTCTATTATAGGCAGGTAAATAGGGTTCGGAGGCTCTTGAGAAATGTGATATCCAGGCGGGACAGAAGGGAAAAATTCATAGATCGAGTGTCCTCTTTGACCATCGATGAAAGAGCCTGTCGCAATACTGCATTCGATTCGAATGATGCTCACCTTAAGTATGTTTACTAGGAAATCAGATTCAGTCACCTGATTAGGAGCAATAACTTTGTTTTCATTGAATCCTAAAAGAGATCCAATAGAACGTCCCCTAGAAAAATCAATAGAAAAGGGGCACTTGATTTCAGCCTTCATTGTGTTATTATTAGGACGAATGAAGAAGTCGTTTTCATCGAATTTAAGCTTATCTCTGAGGTAAGTATTAATATCAGCAATTTCGTAGGTCCCAGGCGGAATATCGATGACCTTAAGAGTGTCATTGGAAATGTAATGGAAGAGATTATTGCTCTCGTCCACATTGGGAATGGAATAGAAGGTTTCAAAATTCAGAAGAGCAATTTCATAATACCCGCGAGGATCAATCCTCAGAGGGGGATTCAGGTAGGTGGTAAGATCAGAATCATTCCCGCTAACAGCAATAGTGTAACTCATTGTGATAGAAATTGCAAGCACAGGTGTCCACAGATAACTGAGCTTAAACTCTGAAATCTTCTTGTATTATACATCAGCTTAACTCCTTTGAGATAGCTTTCTACCTCTTTCGGAGGTTTCAAGTTTCCAAAGCTATCGAAATAAAACGCGATATCACCTTCCTTCTTTATAGCTACCCAATGAGTTCCTTCATTATCAGAGTAATCGAGATTGACAATAATCCTCTCTCGTTGATATGGCTTTGAAGGTAGCTTATCGAGCATATATACACCTCTAAAATGGGGAATTCTTAAACGACGAGCGTATAATGCAAGCTCAATGTTACTAAGGGCTTTTTCCGGGACAAGTATAGCCCCTGACAGGAGTTTTTTGAAGGATGCTTATTCTGGGACTGCTTCCTCCTCTTCAGACCATTTCCTTTAGTAGACTTATTTGCTTTTATGGCTCTGGCAATTTTGGAAGCAAGAGCTAAAGATGCGGCGGCTGGTAGCCTTGGGAGAAAACCACCAGTTCTGTTCTTGTTAATCTTTTTATTACTTTTTCTCCCTCGGAGACCTTTTCCTTTTGCTTCCATCTCCCTGTTATGTCGCGTCATTTCTGCAAGCTGTTTATCTGCAGCTCTCTTCTTATTCACTGCTGCTGCAAATTTGAGCTGCACCTCCGGCTGCAGCCCCTAAGGCTGCAGTAATTGGTATGAGAGGCAGAAATCCACCATGCTTCTTTTCTCGGGATCCTGCACCAATAGCTACCTTGCCCTTCATAATTGATGTTACCAGCCTTGCAGCCAACTTTTCCCCTAGGCTAGCGTCTGATGATTGAACTCTTTTCCAGGCCTTCTTTGCTAATATTTTATCAGCAATATTTCGCGAGGCGGAGTCCTTGCGCTCTGCGTAGGCGATGTCGTGAAATTTACAAGCTTCGTCCAAAGAATTAATTCCAGGATCTCCTCTCTTGAGACGTTTTTCTAGTTTTGTCCCTGGACCGCAATATCTGTAACCGGGTAAGTGTACTTCAAATGGCAGGCGATTAATAAGGGAGTTAAGTATCCCTGATCCTCTGGAGGTCTTACTCCTCCTATGTACCATCATAAACTACTCAATTTTATGATTTGCCATCATATTTTATACAATTTTCGAATCTAGCGTCTCCTTTTGAAGAATTTCACATCCATTAATATACCACATTTTCGCAAGGGTATATATAAACACTAGTAATGCACTTAAAATTCAGTCGTTAGGATGGAGCTTGTGAAGCAAGATTGCTCCCTACCTATTCAGGTGCTAGACTTTGAAAGTGATTTCAGGCGCGAACGACATGGGAAGCTATTTCCTTCTAACGTCAGAGGTCTTATTCTAGGAAGTTCCAGTGCAGGAAAAACCAATGTACTTCTGAATTGGCTGCTTCATGAGAATGGCTTGCGCTTTGAAAATGTACACATATACTCAAAGTCCCTTTACCAACCAAAGTATCAATATCTCATAAACCTACTCGGAAACATTGATGGCATCGAAATAAAAACCTATGAGGATGGAGAAAGCGTATTACATCCCACCGACGTTAAAGACAATTCAATATTTATATTTGATGATGTCATAACTGAAAAGCAAGGAAAGATTGCCTCCTTTTACAGCATGGGAAGACATCGAAACGTCGACTCAATATATTTAGCACAGTCCTATGCCAAAGTCCCAAAACATTTAATTCGCGATAATACCAATATGATTATTCTATTTAGACAAGATAATTTAAATCTGAAACACATATATGAAGATTATGTAAACACTGACATGACATATACAGAATTTAAAGACTTGTGCAAAGGCGTCTGGGAGAGTGGAACAGAAGGAAGACCATTCGTAACAATTGTTCCTGAATTCTCTATCAATGGCGGTCGATATAGGAATGGGTTTGATGTATATATTAAAGTAGAAAATAAGGAAAATGTCATTTGAAGTTCATCATGAGTATTGACAGGTTCGGAGCACGGAGAGCTCCCCAAACCAAAAGATCACTTCAGCACTTTATCATAAACAGAGATGGGAAAGGAAATTATCAACTTAAGAACAAGAGGCTATGTATTGTCCAGGATCCTGAAGATGATAATGACGCGAGCACTAAACCATATGTGGATGCACTCGAAAATAGGATGATTGTTTTCTCGCAGCAGAATACTGGGAGAATTGAGACAAACGTTAAGGTCATGATTAAGGATTTGGTTTCAAAGTATATTTTCAAGAGAGATCAAGAAAATAACATAGTGATTGATAATACCAGATTAAAAGTATTATTAGATCCTGTTCATGATAATGATGTGGTAAATAGAAAGTTCTTTACTGAGTATATGAACTCTCGCATTCAGCCGCGAGATAATAATGACAACATCATATTTAGCAAAAATCGAATCATTGATATAGCAGATCCTGTGGGAGATCTGGACGTTTTAAATAAAAGATTTCTCCGAAGCATGATTATTCAAAAGGCAAACGAGACATGCAATAACTTAAACAAATTTGTTATAAGGGAAGTTGAAAGACTGATAGACAAGAACCTGAAAACAATTAGAGAACATTTGAACAAGACAAACAATGCGATGGATGCACTGACGCAGTCTACAAAAGAAACTGAGGATTCGCTGAAGAATTCTATTACTCAAACTAAAGAAGTCCATCAAACACTAGAAAATAGATGGAATATGCTCTCAAGTGAAATGAGTAGGCAGAGCAAAGAGTTTGGCACCAATTTTGAACGTGCAAAGGCAGTTACCGAACAGATTGCTAAAACAGTGGATACATTGAAAACGAGGCTATCATTAATGAGAGGACATCTTGTTATTCAACTACAAGCGTTTCCTCCCAGGACTGGTAACGGTGCGTACATACTATCTACAGCTGACAGATACTATTCATTTACAATAGATGCTAATAACTTATATGGGTGCTCGATGGCCAGAACCTTACCGCATGGCAATCTGAGATGGCTTGAGAGGATTGAAATAGAGAACATAAACTTCGCCAGGATCCCCGAGGACTCCAAGACAGGATATGTTCTAGATGTAGATCTGGAGTATCCTGACCATCTCCACGACGCCCATAATGATCTTCCTCTCTGCCCCCACAGTGAGATACCACCCGGCAGCCAATACAAGAAACTGATTGCAAGTCTCACTGACAAAAGCAAATATGTCTTGCATTATAAAACCTTGCAGCAGTGCTTAGAATTAGGGCTGATATTGAGACATATTCATCGGGTGGTATCGTATGACCAAGTTAAATGGCTTAAGGTTTATATTGACTTTAATGCCAATAAGCGAGCCAGGGAAACTTCTAAGTTTGGTCAAAACCTCTGGAAGAAAATGAACAACGCTGTGTACGGCAAGTTTATGGAAAACGTGCGTAACCACCGTGATTTCCGTATAGTAACTGTCTGGAAGCAAGCGCGGAAATATACGGCACGTCCAACGTATATAAGGAGCATTATTTTCCATGAAAACTTGGTTGGCATAGAGTTGGCTAGAGAGGAGATCCTCATGAACAAACCAATCTATATTGGTCAGGCGATTTTAGACATCTCAAAATTTATTATGTATGATTTTTTTTATCATGTAATGAAACCCCAGCTGAATAATCTTGTCCTGGATTATATGGACACAGATTCATTCATTTTGGAAACAAGTTCCGATATATATCAGTTCATGAAGATGCATCCCCGCCTTTTTGATACCTCAAATTATGCACCCGATAATGTATACGGGATAAAGCCGGCCAATAAGAAAAAGATTGGGTTGTTTAAAGATGAATTGGGTGGAAGGGTGATGACCGAATATGTTGGTCTCAGAGCAAAGCTCTACAGCTATAAATATGACAAACAAACGGTTATGAAGGCGAAGGGGATTACCAAAGGTGGAATGCGAACAATCACATTTGAGAAATATTTCGAGTGTCCGCTGGATTTGAATAAAAAATTTTTGGCTAAACAAATTTGCTTCAGAAGCACCAAACAAAAGTTTCGACGGTCGAAATTAATAAAATTGCATTGCATGGAGGAGACACTAAGCGTAAGCTTATTGATGGCTCCCATGCAACACTTGCGTGGGGCCATTATTCCCTCAGGTCTTCATGAGACATTTCACCAGAACTTGGATGCCCCATCTCCATCTCAGTGCACATATGTATATATGTATAAAATGTATAAATGTATACTTTTATTTATTTATTATTTACTTTGTAAATACTATTCTTAAAAGGCTAGGAACTTTTCAGAAAATATAAAACATACATATATGTTTTGAGATGCAGTGTTCTTTATTTCACTATGATTGTTTTTTTACAATAAATCCTTCCTGTCAATCCACTGGCCATTAGGGAATCCATACCACTTCACTAGAGTCCTGTTTCCTTGATGCCTCAAGATCTTCTCAACCAAATAAGTGTTGGGAAATAATGTTGAGTGAAGTTCATGGCCGTAGAAGGCTCCCTTTATTTCCTCGCCGTCCTTATCCTTTAGAATGTATGTGACAGGATTGGTTTGCTTCACCTTAGCCACTTGGAAGATTTCAACGCTCCAGTTTGGTTCAAACCCCTTTTCAAAATGTCCTTTATTTTTTGATATCCTCACATAATCACCAACACTAAACTTCCTTGCACTCCTCTTCTCTATTGGCGGCTCATCATAGTTGTAAACAGACAAAAGAGGATCATTATTCTGCACTTCACGAGGCTTCATTCGGATAGTGGTGTGGTAAGTGTCATTGCATTTTGCAATGATTCTAGGTAAGAGATCTAGCCACTTGTAGGAACCTTGGGCTAGAAACTCTCGATACATCATATTCTTTAATGTTCTTATTAACCGTTCCACAGCTGCAGCCTTCACATGTGTATAAGTACTGTAGTGATTGATATTATACTTTGCCATTAAATTCTTGAAGTGTTTGTTATAAAATTCTTTCCCGTTATCACTCTGTATATGTCTGGGAGGCGTTTTCATGTCAAGTAATATATCCTCCATAGCCTTTGAAACTTGGAGCCCCGACTTGGTCTTTAATGGCTTGGCATACGCCATTTTAGAGTAGAAGATGACTGCAATAAGGATATATTTGAAGTTCTTATTTATTCTTGCATGCGGTATCATCTCCACCAGGTCGATCTGCACCAGATCATGTAGTCCTTTACTGATGATCTTGCGCCGTAAAAAGTTCCTCCGTGCAGGAGCATGAAGTTCTCTAGCTATATGTTGCTTTACTTGGGTCATGCTATAATTTTAGCCGATTTCAGTTCTTGAATTATCTCCCTAATTTCTTGGGTATGATTGTTATTTCCTGCGTCCCTAGATGCAACTAGAAGCCTGAGGCGATTTACCAGGTCGTTGGGGTCGTTCCAATAGATGTAGTCTTGCTCTGCGCCAGGACGATGCTCCTTCCACTCCAATCCTAAACCTTTGTGTTTCTTCACTAATGGACGTATAACACTTTTATACTTGTATGAATTGCCCGCCCTCAGCTGTCCATGCTTGTTATAGTTTCGCCGATGCACTAGAATTGATCTCAGTATTTTGCATGCATTTCAGGGATCCTCTTAAAAATGAGTTCACTTAATCCAGGTGTAACCTCATACGCTTCTTCACCTACTCGAATTCGATTATTAATAAAGTCAATGATCTTGTTTCCCAGCATGTAGCTACCATCTTCGTATCTTATACCATATGATGCATCTAATTCATTTCTGTCCTTCTTTCCAACTTTCTGGAGATAGCTAATTATTTTTTCTCTTTTCTCATCCTCAACTGGCACATTATTTTTTATCTTGCTTTCCTCCGTCGGTGTTGTAGGTGTATTGTTTTTCTGGAGTTGTAATATATCACGCAGCGGATTTGTTACTGGTTGAAGAGCCTCGCTCATTACTCTCTGGGTATCAATCTGGTGCCCTTTTAACGCCCTCAACTTTTCGCGTATAGCCTTAGAATGCTTGGCTATAGATTCCTTTAGTCTTATGCTTTCACTGTCCATTGTGCAAATGGTCTCATGCTAAGAGATTGCATTCATTTATAGCATCGGTGTTGGGAAGAGTTTATATTCAAGCACTAACTCGATGTGTAAAGCACCTCGATCCAATGCACGATTAGTAAGTGGAGTGAATGATATGCGATCGTCCTTTTTAATGATTACAGGAAAGATCTTAATGGTATCCTAGTTTATTGCGATTGTAATGTCGGTTTTGCGATGAGCAAGTATACGTTCACCGCTCCTCAATTCTTGTTCTGGCACTACAATAGTGCACGATAAGAGATTTGCATATATTGTAAATGAATAGTATCTGTCAGCTGTAGATAGTATGTACGCACCGTTACCAGTCCTGGGAGGAAACGCTTGTAGTTGAATAACAAGATGTCCTCTCATTAATGATAGCCTCGTTTTCAATGTATCCACTGTTTTAGCAATCTGTTCGGTAACTGCCTTTGCACGTTCAAAATTGGTGCCAAACTCTTTGCTCTGCCTACTCATTTCACTTGAGAGCATATTCCATCTATTTTCTAGTGTTTGATGGACTTCTTTAGCTTGAGTAATAGAATTCTTCAGCGAATCCTCAGTTTCTTTTGTAGACTGCGTCAGTGCATCCTTCGCATTGTTTGTCTTGTTCAAATGTTCTCTAATTGTTTTCAGGTTCTTGTCTATCAGTTTTTCAATTTCCCTTATAACACATTTGTTTAAGTTATTCCATGTCTCGATTGCCTTTTGAATAATCATGCTTCGGAGAAATCTTTTATTTACAGCGTCCAGATCTCCCACAGGATCTGCTATATCAATGATTCGCTTTTTGCTAAATATGATGTTGCCATTATTATCTCGCGGCTGAATGCGAGAGTTCATATACTCAGTAAAGAACTTTCTATTTACCACATCATTATCATGAACAGGATCTAATAATACTTTTAATCTGGTATTATCAATCACTATGTTATTTTCTTGATCTCTCTTGAAAATATACTTTGAAACCAAATCCTTGATCATGACCTTAACGTTTGTCTCAATTCTCCTAGTATTCTGCTGCGAGAAAACAATCATCCTATTTTCGAGTGTATCCACATATCGTTTAGTGCTCGCGTCATTATCTTCTTCAGGATCCTGGACAATATATAGCCTCTTGTTCTTAAATTGATAATTTCCTTTCCCATCTCTGTTTATGATAAAGTGCTGAAGTGATCTTTTGGTTTGGGGAGCTCTCCGTGCTCCGAACCTGTCAATACTCATGATGAACTTCAAATGACATTTTCCTTATTTTCTACTTTAATATATACATCAACCCCATTCCTATATCGACCGCCATTGATAGAGAATTCAGGAACAATTGTTACGAATGGTCTTCCTTCTGTTCCACTCTCCCAGACGCCTTTGCACAAGTCTTTAAATTTTGTATATGTCATGTCAGTGTTTACATAATCTTCATATATGTGTTTCAGATTTAAATTATCTTGTCTAAATAGAATAATCATATTGGTATTATCGCGAATTAAATGTTTTGGGACTTTGGCATAGGACTGTGCTAAATATATTGAGTCGACGTTTCGATGTCTTCCCATGCTGTAAAAGGAGGCAATCTTTCCTTGCTTTTCAGTTATGACATCATCAAATATAAATATTGAATTGTCTTTAACGTCGGTGGGATGTAATACGCTTTCTCCATCCTCATAGGTTTTTATTTCGATGCCATCAATGTTTCCGAGTAGGTTTATGAGATATTGATACTTTGGTTGGTAAAGGGACTTTGAGTATATGTGTACATTTTCAAAGCGCAAGCCATTCTCATGAAGCAGCCAATTCAGAAGTACATTGGTTTTTCCTGCACTGGAACTTCCTAGAATAAGAGCTCTGACGTTAGAAGGAAATAGCTTCCCATGTCGTTCGCGCCTGAAATCACTTTCAAAGTCTAGCACCTGAATAGGTAGGGAGCAATCTTGCTTCACAAGCTCCATCCTAACGACTGAATTTTAAGTGCATTACTAGTGTTTATATATACCCTTGCGAAAATGTGGTATCTTAATGGATGTGAAATTCTTCAAAAGGAGACGCTAGATTCGAAAATTGTATAAAATATGATGGCAAATCATAAAATTGAGTAGTTTATGATGGTACATAGGAGGAGTAAGACCTCCAGAGGATCAGGGATACTTAACTCCCTTATTAATCGCCTGCCATTTGAAGTACACTTACCCGGTTACAGATATTGCGGTCCAGGGACAAAACTAGAAAAACGTCTCAAGAGAGGAGATCCTGGAATTAATTCTTTGGACGAAGCTTGTAAATTTCACGACATCGCCTACGCAGAGCGCAAGGACTCCGCCTCGCGAAATATTGCTGATAAAATATTAGCAAAGAAGGCCTGGAAAAGAGTTCAATCATCAGACGCTAGCCTAGGGGAAAAGTTGGCTGCAAGGCTGGTAACATCAATTATGAAGGGCAAGGTAGCTATTGGTGCAGGATCCCGAGAAAAGAAGCATGGTGGATTTCTGCCTCTCATACCAATTACTGCAGCCTTAGGGGCTGCAGCCGGAGGTGCAGCTCAAATTTGCAGCAGCAGTGAATAAGAAGAGAGCTGCAGATAAACAGCTTGCAGAAATGACGCGACATAACAGGGAGATGGAAGCAAAAGGAAAAGGTCTCCGAGGGAGAAAAAGTAATAAAAAGATTAACAAGAACAGAACTGGTGGTTTTCTCCCAAGGCTACCAGCCGCCGCATCTTTAGCTCTTGCTTCCAAAATTGCCAGAGCCATAAAAGCAAATAAGTCTACTAAAGGAAATGGTCTGAAGAGGAGGAAGCAGTCCCAGAATAAGCATCCTTCAAAAAACTCCTGTCAGGGGCTATACTTGTCCCGGAAAAAGCCCTTAGTAACATTGAGCTTGCATTATACGCTCGTCGTTTAAGAATTCCCCATTTTAGAGGTGTATATATGCTCGATAAGCTACCTTCAAAGCCATATCAACGAGAGAGGATTATTGTCAATCTCGATTACTCTGATAATGAAGGAACTCATTGGGTAGCTATAAAGAAGGAAGGTGATATCGCGTTTTATTTCGATAGCTTTGGAAACTTGAAACCTCCGAAAGAGGTAGAAAGCTATCTCAAAGGAGTTAAGCTGATGTATAATACAAGAAGATTTCAGAGTTTAAGCTCAGTTATCTGTGGACACCTGTGCTTGCAATTTCTATCACAATGAGTTACACTATTGCTGTTAGCGGGAATGATTCTGATCTTACCACCTACCTGAATCCCCCTCTGAGGATTGATCCTCGCGGGTATTATGAAATTGCTCTTCTGAATTTTGAAACCTTCTATTCCATTCCCAATGTGGACGAGAGCAATAATCTCTTCCATTACATTTCCAATGACACTCTTAAGGTCATCGATATTCCGCCTGGGACCTACGAAATTGCTGATATTAATACTTACCTCAGAGATAAGCTTAAATTCGATGAAAACGACTTCTTCATTCGTCCTAATAATAACACAATGAAGGCTGAAATCAAGTGCCCCTTTTCTATTGATTTTTCTAGGGGACGTTCTATTGGATCTCTTTTAGGATTCAATGAAAACAAAGTTATTGCTCCTAATCAGGTGACTGAATCTGATTTCCTAGTAAACATACTTAAGGTGAGCATCATTCGAATCGAATGCAGTATTGCGACAGGCTCTTTCATCGATGGTCAAAGAGGACACTCGATCTATGAATTTTTCCCTTCTGTCCCGCCTGGATATCACATTTCTCAAGAGCCTCCGAACCCTATTTACCTGCCTATAATAGACACTAATCTTATCGATCAAATCACCCTTCGTGTGGTCGATCAGAACGGAGATAGCATCAACTTTAGAAACGAGGATATAAGCATACGTCTTCATATTCGACGAAATGGGGATAGATTTTAGAAGGAGAAACCATCGCAAAGCATATAATACAGTACAATCACATAATCTCCGTACTCACCCTTTGACTCTTAGAGTGTTAACATCGAGCAGCAAGAAGTTCCTCGAAGCTTTGGGTTTCAGAATTCTGTAATGGACATCTTTAACGTGACCGAAACGCCTTCATTTGAGGATAAGATTGCTAAAGAAGAGGAACATGTGTTTCTCCCGTATAATACATCGGCTCTGGACGCTAATGACGAGATTAGGATACCTTGTCAAGCGGAAGATTTATATACTCTGCCTAACCGGAGTTATCTCTACATTGAGGGATCTGTTCCTAAGCCTAATGGAACAGCTACGTTGGCGAAGTTGACTAACAATGCCCTGGCATTTATGTTTGATGAGATTCGGCTGGACATGAATGGAACTTGTATAGATAGAACAAGGAATCCTGGCATTACATCGACTATGCGCAACTATGTTGCTCTCAATCCCATGGAATCGAATCGTTTGATCAATGCCGGATGGTGCTATCCTGGAGAAGATGTGGATATTGTGCACTCAACAAGCGGAGCATTCAATGCCGTAGTGCCCCTGTCAATGCTTCTAGGATTTGCAGATGACCACAAGGACCTCGTTCTCAATAGCAAGTTTGAGTTGGTGCTCATTCGATCTAAGGACTCTAAGAACTGCATTCTGGCACCCGAAGGAGAAGGAAATGCTATCGTTAAACTTGCTCGCATCGAATGGAGGATGCCTGTTATCCGCCTTTCTGACACTGAAAAGGTAGAAATCCTCAAGATCGTCAAGGCAGACAGACCACTGCATCTCGCATTTAGAACAATGGATATACATACCCAGCCGGCTGTTCCGCAAACTAGATCATTTACATGGAACGTCGCAACAACTTCGAAACCGGAGAAGCCGAGATTTGTTATAGTGGGAGCCCAGACGTCAAGAACAAATAATGCATCGAAGGACTGTTCCGAGTTTGATCATTGTAACATAACAAATTTGCGGCTTTATCTCAATAGTGAGTATTGTCCCTATCACGACATGAACTTGGACTTTGGGAACTCTAGATTTGCAGCTTTATATGAAATGTATTCAAAGTTCCAAAACTCTTATTACGGGAAAGAAAACTACCCTCTATTGAAGAGAAAAGATTTTCTCAAGCATGCACCATTGTTCATCATAGACTGCTCGCATCAGCCTGAGGAAATTATAAATGGCGCTGTCAATATCAGACTTGAAATTCAAACTAGTGCAAATATACCCGCACAGACTACTTTGTATTGTCTGGTAATACATGACAGAGTTTTCACATACAAGCCTCTGACTCACGTGATGCAGTCATTAATTTAATTCCATCAAGGATTCTTGTAATGAATGATATGGAGGATATAGGATGCATGTAACAAGGATTTCAAGTGAATAAAAAAGATATATAATATGAAAAGTAATTTAGTTTTATTTCATATCATTGTACATTTCCAGTGCCGCCCTTCTCCAGCTCCTTGTCCCTACATATGATATTTTATTACAGAGAGTTAGATTCGTTAAGTGTCTCTGTATATAACCTTGCAACCTCTTTAACTGACAAAATTCACTAAAATTTAAAAGTATTTCACCTCTGTTTAGAACTGTATTCAGAAATCTGATCCTCTCATCTTCCATATACACAATGACATTAAAGGAATATACAATGTTCTCACTGTAATCACAACACACGTAGTTTCTCTCTTTGAGGAATGCTTCAAATACGTGAAGCCTACTTTTAATAATTTCCCAGTCATACACTGACATATACACAAAATTGTCACTGGCTCTGTTCTTTATGATTACAGCTGGAATACGATAGATTAGTCCTATGTTAACACTGTAACTTTTGGATATTTGAACGTCGTGGAGCATGGTAGCCGATGCCATGTTTCCCATTATTTTTAATTAAGAAGCCCGAATCTGTTCCCTCTAATTCTTTCAGAGGTTCAGGCGTCTTGGTACAGGCGAACTACTCGCATGCCTCTTGGGGGTAGCAGCAGCAGACGTCATTCGCTCTTCTAAGAGTGTCAGCCGCCTTTGGAGATCCGCAAAGCTATTTTTAAGTACCTTTTTTCGAGGTTTCCTTATAGCTGTCCTGAAACAGAGCACATAACATGTGTGTTAGCAAGAGAGAAAAAATAGATTGTCTCCTGAGAGAATAGCACTTAAGAGGCGCAAGAGTTTCTTTTTTTAAGTTGTATGATAGCAATACTTACATTGATGTTTTGCGGCGTCCGGATTGTATGTTCGGGGTACGCTCAGGAGTAACATTCTCAGTAATTTCATCGCCCTGATCTGGTAGGAAGTCGTCTATAAGCTGTGTAGATCGCTCCGTAACAGCATGCTTTTTAGCCTCATCGCTGGAGGTATCGCAATCAATAACAGGCCTAGGATCTCGAACTGTCATTCGAAGCCTGTAACAAAGGTATTTTTTGTACATGGAATTATATATTTCAACGATTCTGTAAGGAAAGAGTCGTGACTTTCTTTAATTTCACTTACTTTGATTGTCTCTGTCTGAGCTGGTACACGCTACACTTCTCATTGCAGAGGAAGTAAGAGTACATATGCTCGTGAGCCTCGGGCTGCGTACACAGGGTTGCATGCGTATCACCGTTACAAAATTCAGAGTGGTGTATGGCCTCGTGACTTGAAGCGAATCTATCAACCTCATCAACTCCGCTTTGTTCTTGCTCATGAACCGGCTCTTGCCAGGAATAGCGAATAGGTTTCAAATTACTTTTTCTTCTTAAATAAAAACGGCATTAAATTCTCTAGAAAAAAAGAATAATTGCTATTATACTTACATGTATCGCTTTCTGTAGACTGGGCAGTTTTCTGTGCATACTTCCCGAGAAGACATCTGATCGTGGTATGAAGGTCTGTTACAAACGATTGAATGCATAAGACCGTTGCATAACTCTTTGTGGTAATACGCGTAATGATGCGCCTCCGCTGCGCACTCACTTCCAAGAGTTGACATATCAGACATAGCAAATAAGTACGCTGAGAGAATCCACGAACTAATTTAGCGCTCCAAGCTGGAGAGTCTTATATACTCTCTCAATAGTGGTGGGGGAATTCAGGGGCGGGGAAAGCGTTTGGCGGAAAATAATTTATGACTTCCCTTAAAAAACTCTGGGAACACATACTCTTTGTCGCGTAACAGATGTTCAATCTCAGGCCCCTTATTTATGACGGCCATTAAACATGGCTGCATCCTTTCACATAACATCGACGTCGGATAACACTTAACAGCTGTTCAATCTCAACCCTCCCCAACATATCACAGAAACCTGTCGAGACATGTATGTCCCTTCCATACCACATAATCTTTGTCAAGTAACAGGTGGTCGATCTCATCTCCCCCTTCCACAGACGCCTGATGTCGCGACGTCTGTATCTGAAAAATACAAATACAATAATTTATGACTTCCCTTAAAAAAAACTGGGAATGCATTTTTGTGTTAATTCCCACATAATCTTTGTCGAGTAACAGGTGGTCGATCTCATCTCCGTCTTCCACAGACGCCAGTTGTCGCGACGTCTGTATCTGAAACATACATATACAATAATTTATGGCTTCCATTAAAAAAAAGCCCTGCGAATGCGCGTCGAGACATGTCTGTCCCTTCCATACCACCTGCAACATCTTGGGTGGTCCTCACCCCCTCCCCTCCCCCCTCCCACCGACGTCTAGCGTCGCGACGTTGTATCCAGAACGAGGATAATCCTACTACTTAACTCTAAAGCAATTTAACACAAGCATGTTAAACCACTAGTATCGAATTAAGGCAATAATCATAGACTAATTTATGGGAATGATTTCGAGTACTTTAGGTATATTTTGACAATTAGAATTACACATCTCTAAGGATCATTTGAAACCTGGTCTCCTGGAACATAATAAGAAGTATTTCTCTATTAGCGCGAAATAAACAAATTAACGTCCAGTAGAACTTCACAAGTTTCAGTTATCATTGCATTCTACCTCATAGTGATATGTACAAGAAAATACAAGCATATTTAATTTATCCTACCAAAGTTCATCAGCTCCGTGAAACAGGCTGGACGCTGCACCACGCTAATGCGCCGTCGCATATTGCTAATTTTTGTTGTTAAATATCTGCAAAAATCAACGTAAAGTGCATCCCTCACCATCCCTATCGTCCGGATTTAGCCGCATGTGACCTTTTTATTCCCTAACTTGAAGAAACGCCATCGTGTGGGGCATTATCCATCGTCAGAAGCAGTGGTGAAGGCTGCGGAGGTGACTTTGAAGGGTCTCTCAAATAATTATACCAGCATGTCTTTGAAGCCTGTCAGAAGCGCTGGAACAAGTGCATTGCATTCAGGGGAGACCATTTTGAGTAGCACCATCAAAATTATGAGGATGAATAAAGGCACGTTGCCAAAAAAATTGTGATCATTCTTTATTGAACAGCCCTCGTAATTCATCAGTCGAAGACCGCGACCTGGAGATACGATTCCTCTTGCACCGAACGGAAAGAAGCTGGGAAAAGAAAGTGAAATGTTTAATCAGTCCGTTACATATTCTAAAGGAAAACATCACAATTCAACCAAAAGCTATATTACCAAACGAAATTAAAACTCAAAATACATTATCACAAGTTTATCAACGCATCATGGTAGAAAAACTACGAAGCGCAACTCATATTCATTTCATTACAGCTTTTAACGAACGAGAATACCAGTTGGTGCTAAACAAATGTTACTATCACTTAGACGCATGGAGTACTCAAATATTATACTTGAGACATTTTTGCACGCACTCAGAACCAAAAAATACAACTAATTCGTCGAATCAAGCCACAATTGAACTGACGAGTTCAATTCACAAGTGAACTATACTCAGCAACGCAACTGCACTCAACTGAACTGTTAACTGTTCACTTCACTGTCAGCTTAACTCGGCTTAACCAAACTGACTCGACTCGGCTCGAATCGACAGGACTGCCGGGCAAACCAGCTTCTTACACAATTCCGGGATATAAGGAAAGTTATGGAAGGGAAACTGGTGAAAGGAATTTTCGAAAGCAGAGCTTCCTTTTCCCTTTTTATATATAAATAATCACCTTATGTAGTCGGGAAATTCTTATTAGACAGTTTGATTCTTACCAAATTTTAAAACCAGTTCCTTCAATAAGTTCCTTCAATAATTTCTGAGAATAATAAGTTGTTCTGTTTCACTGATGCACATGAACTTTCCTAAGTTGTCTTCAGAAGTTTAGAACCAAATTTAAATTTTGTTTTAGAAACATATGCCTTACGTGTAAGCCCCTATAACATGATTTACAAATAAAATTACATAAGAAGGCAAATTTAGTTAATGTGCCTTGTTGTATTTAATTCCAACAAAAAATTCGGTCACAAAATTTCTTTGGAGAAGCATATTTTGAAGAAAAGCCTCTGAAGAAAAAAGTTGTCGTAAAATGTCCAAATATATCGAAGAACGCAGTAAGCTTTAGACAAATTCTTCAAGAGTTGGTACCGATGCTTTGAATTTACATTCCCTTTACCCGACCAAGAGGAAAAAATGATTTTTATTTGGGAAATGAATATTTATTTTAACACACAAATCACAACAAGGGATATATCGGGAATGGCTAACTATACAAGTTATTTAACAGAGTGCCTTAACGTTATTGAAATTTTTGTGAAGTGAGATATTTTCCATGTCTTCTGATTTATCTTATATGTAAAACTAATTCGGAAGGAGCAGTACCTCAGGGGCTATTTGCCGAAACTTATAGGTTTGTATTTCATTTGTCATGAAAATATCTTAATTAAACCTAATTCAAAATTTTATAAAAAATTGTTAGTCCCTTTTTTGTTGTGAAAATTTATATTTTCGACCCTTCTGTCACATCACTGGAAGATGCATTCAAATTCTAACTTAGAATTTTAACCAAATGTTTATTTATTAGTCTTGGGTAACGTGATAATATATTTATTGCTAACAAATATTATCCCGCACTTTATTATATGCAATACCCACATCACCTTTAAAGATACTACTACATTTTTTAATTTTTATTTCTATTAATACTAATTACAGCATATATGTTTCTGCACACAGCCCACCTCAGTGACGTAGATGGTAGCGGGTTTGCCTGAAATTGGATCCCGAGTTCGAATCTCGGTCAGGGTAAATTATTTGGGTAAGGTACTTTTTCCAGGTGTTGTCGCTTCTGTTGTTCATCGTCCGATATATATATATATTAACGTTGAACGACGTAAACTTTGAAAAAAAGAAAAAACACCTACACCACACGCATAATCACAAGATATCTTTTCCTAAAAGATATAACTTTCTAGGTTCTTGGAATCAAAATTAACACAAAATTTTCCTTTCTATTTGTTGGAGATATTCACCAGCTACACTAGGCTAAGTAGCTTCTGAAATAAAATGCTTTATAATTAATATTCTGTCCCTTTTTAGTGCCAAACCTGGAAAGAGGTATATGTTGCTGAAAACCAGAGCAACTTGGTTCACTTGGCGTGATTTCTTTCCACCATAGCGTTCCAAATGCCGAAAGCCAACCACGAAAACCTTACCTGTCTTTTACGAGATATTTATATCTGCAGGTTTACGCCTATGCGGCCGTGGATGAATCTTTTATTCAAATCAGCTTTTCCGTTGATAATTTTAGCTCAATATCTTTAGGAGGCGGTCTCAAGAGATAGGGAGAACGTGAAAGTCGAGAAGAAATATGGATGTCTTGAGATGAAGGTATCTGCGGGGTGGCTTCTAAATTTGAATAACCTAGTGCATTTATATTCTAGAATACCAACATAAAAATTATTTACTTAGGAAGGTAACTTTTAATTGATGTTAGAAAGACTTTCTATGTCACTAAACAAATATGACGATAATAATAAAAACAATAAAAATAACAATAATATGTGAAACAGTATCGCATACAGTTCATTGAAAATTTGTATGTGAAACATGAAAACATGAATTGTGCTAAACACCCTTAACCCTCGAGTAGTGGCGTGCTGATTTGTGATGTGAGTGGTCGCGTGGGCTACATATGTAGGCCGTATAAAATTTACTTTATGCATTATTTATAATTGCCTTCTGGGCTATTCCTTTATTTCTTTATAGTGTTTCTTGCATTAAAATTGAGTTTTGTGAACTGTGTCAAGATAATTTGATATAAAATTAAATTATATTGTGTGTCGTGTAAAATATATGATAAACTCGTTTATAGTGCTCCTTTACAGTTCTGAATCATATTAATCAAGTTAATAACAATGAGAACAGCAATATCTGATACAGAATGCATTAAATGCTTGCACTGCTGCAACAATCACCGTATGAATCCCTAGTAACAGTACCAAAATATGACTGACAGAAGCACAAAATTACTATTTAGTTTACAAGAATTATTCTTCATGTAGATACTCTTTACACACCGCCGAGGAATGATTATTGAAAATCTTTCTTTGACACATGCTGCAACTCTTCCTGGTAGATTTATCCATGCTTCTTCTACATAAGTAGCACCTACCTACCTAGTTGTGAAGCTGTGTGACTTATGTTCTACGGACGTCTTCAATTCTGAGAAGAATTTTTGCACGCTTTCTTGGTGAGACTGATGTAGTGTTCAGTTCTGGTGTTCATGCTAATTGAGGCTTCATGAACTCCCAGGATATTGTCTAAAGAAACGAGGGTCGTTTAATTTTCTTATACTTCTGATTCGCAGAAACACTTCACATGACATTGATCGCACTTAAGTTGCGTAACTCAAAGAAAATGGCCGTAGGCCAACGTCTTATGTTACAAGCACATCATACGAGGCCTGTCCGTAAAATAAGGTCTCCAGGGCGATGGAGCTGTAAAGAACGCTATTACGCGAGATCCCGTTTCACCCCTTGAAATCCTCACCACAAGAAACCCGTTGCAACCATTAGTCTTGGTTGGGCAGCCGTTTACAATGGAGCTTCCTATCACTTCCCCCGCCAAGTGTGAATTGCGTGCAGTGATCCGGTTTTTTTTGAGTGCCAAGGGCACTACTACCACTAAAATTCATCGAAAGTTACGCGAATTCTATCGGCCACAGTGTATGGACGTCTAAAACTTGCGAAAGTGGGTCAGAGAGTTCAAAGATGGACGTACAGACCTCCATGACGAACAGCATTCTGGTCGGCCTTCGGTTTCAGCCGAAACAATTGCAAAAGCGGAGAAGAAATGCTTAAAGATCATCGTGTGACAGTTCCCTCAGCTGTGCGAACTTATCCCTGAAGTCAGTAAGACCACGATTGACAAGATATTGGCCGAAAATTTGCCTTATCACAAGGTGTGTGTAAAGTGGGTCCCCAAAATGCTCACCGAAGACCATAAACGGCAACGTGTTGAAGCGGCCCACCGATTCCTTGAGCACTATGCAGAACAGGGCGAGGAATTGCTGGATTCAGTTGTCACTGGTGATGAAACATGGGTGTACTACACAACACCAGAAATTAAAGAACGATCTCGTCCGTGGTGGCATTCGAATTCGCCGAAGCCGCGAAAGCTCAAAGTCATTTTCTGCCGGCAAAGTGACGGCCAGTGTGTTCTGGGACAGAAAAGGTGTATTCTTGTGCAAGTTTATGCCTACCGGCAACACAATAAACGTCGCTATCTACTGTGAGACTTTAAAAAAATTGTGACCTGGCATTCAAAATCAGAGGAGGGGAATACTGACGAACGGAGTGATTTTTCATAACGACAACGCTCTTCCCCATACTACACAAACAACGACTGATCTCCTGGCCCAGTTCAGATGGGACATCCTCACCCATCCCTGCTACAGTCCAGACTTAGCACCTAGTGATTATCATCTGTTTTCTGAGTTAAAGTCACACCTGTGTGGAACACATTTCCAGACCGACATACAACGACTGATCTCCTGGCCCAGTTCTGATGGGACATCCACACCCATCCCTCCTACAGTCCAGACTTAGCACCTAGTGATTATCATCTGTTTCCTGAGTTAAAGTCACACCTGTGTGGAACACATTTCCAGACCGACGATGATTTGAAAAACGAGGTTGAGCGCTACCTGCGCAACTTGGCGGGAGAGTGCTATGACAAAGGTATACAAAAACTGCCATACAGCATGCAAAAATGCATTGATTGCAATGGTGATTACGTTGAAATGTATCTGTAAGTTCCGGCTTTCCATCAATGTAAGATACATTGACAATAAACGTGTTTTATATATTAAATAAAATTGGAGACTTTTCTTACGGACACGCCTCGTAATTGGCACAAAGTTGGTCTAGTATGTCAACTCCAGTGCTTGAAATTGCTCTTTTATTTCAGTAATATAAGTGTTTTTGTAAAGTGGTTATCAATTCTGACATTGTTACCCAGAGAAGGTTCCGAATACTCAAAGTTAGATGCAACAAACTTAGCTTGGCCTTTCGGTACAGGAAGATGGAGAACAACGTTGTGCGAAAGTGTCCTAGCATTTTGAGGGGGTTGTTCCTTTCTCCATTTAAACTTATCTTTAGTCACATAATAATGATAATTGCCTGGTTCACCATCCGTTGCTTCATCACTTGGTTCATTTTCAGTACTGGCTTCCTCTGTGTCTGAGTAATGCACATCTGGGGATACATAATCCTCTTCTCCTTCATCATTGTCCTCAAGCTCAATGTCGCTTTCACTACTTTCATTTAGAGCTTCATTAAGCTACTGTTCAGTTAGCAAATCGTTGTAAGGAACGTTGATAAGACAAACCATTCTCTTAGTAGCCATTTCAACAGCTGTTATATTAGTGGTCGCGTGGGCTACATTTGTAGGCCAGGGGTGCGCAACTCAGTTTAATCGCAAATAACAAAAATAATGTCTCGGTAAAATATATTATAGCCAACTGACTGTTTAGAACAAAGAAGAAGTCTGTGCATCAAGAAGCTACGAAAAACTCCCACCACCATAAAAGCAGGAGATACACACTTTCAAAACAGAATGTGTGGGCTACATATACTATTCGAGGGTTAAGAAACAAATGTCATTTGTTGCTCAACACAGAACAACAAAATTCTCACTGAAGTGAACTGTACTGCATGTCACTTTTCACTAACGACTTTGTAACTTACAACGCACCGACTGACTACTGGCGTTCAGCTGCCCCTTATATGGGTGCAGCAAACATTTCTATAGTTTTCGAAAGCAGAATTGCTCATGAAGGCTGAAACGGAGATTTTGGAACAGACAGGTGCTACTCAAAAACCATGGAAATTTCCGAATTACTTTTGTTAAGAGTGGTCACTGTATGACGTCTTTGAAGTTCTGTTTTCTTTACAAGGCCCGGAGATATACTAATACCTCCCAAGTGAGAAAAGCATAAGTATTGGAAAATTCAGACCAAAAGCAAGGAATGTATCGATAATTACCGACCATACAAAAAATGTAGAAAGGCATAAGTTTTTTGCTCTGACCAGACATGCATCTTTTGCAGTAACAATTTGTCCATCTCTTACCGTTCAGTTTTAAAAATGTAATTCGACTGAAGAAAGCTTCAGAAGCTATTCCCAGAGAGGGCAAGATGTGCATTACATTAATCAGCAAATATATTTAATTAAAATTGTTAGATCCGTTTTGGTAAAAGTAAAATGTTTCGTAAAAATGCAAGGAACGGAAGCCAAAACTACTATGCTCGTATTTGACTTATTTTGTGTTACGCCGTTCACATATACATCTTCTTAAATAAATTCTTTTTTATTCATGAGTCCCAGAAGTTGCTTTCTCATGAAATCTTGTATCCATTTTTGGGTCAAATGCAATACTTCTACTTACTGTAAGTAGTGTTAAAGAAGGTGGAAGTAACATAGGAGTAGCTGTAAAATTATTCTGGTTATACATATCTGATTGAAATTATATTTATTATGAGACATGAAGCGACAGCTCAACGACACACATAATTACTGTTATGCTTGTACAAATTGGCAACCATAAGCTGCTTTCTTCGTATGCTACCAGCTGTAAATGGAATTTTCCATGCCTAATGTTTAAACAACTGTTACCTAACAAATTTTATCGACATTCAACACTGAATGCTAATATTGGAAATAGTGCTCCAAGCTTTAATAACCCATATTTGCTTACCAAAAACCTGTAGCATATAATGGACATATATGAATTTGTCATGCATGTGGATAGCATATGATTTTTTAAAATTTCATTTTAAACTGTCTATTGCCATTGGCAATTTAATATCGAAATAAATAAATCTAATAACAATTACTTATTTTACTAAATTAATTGTAGAACCTCCTGCGTGTACTATTTCGGTGTTACTTTGTTTTGATACAGCCAACTTTGGAATTCCTATTCCGAAAACAAATGATGATCGCATACAAATGAATATATAGAGAAAGGTGAAAAAAACAGACAAATGCCATGGGTACAAGCAGCCGTTATCATGACCAAACATCAGCGGAAGAACATTACCTTCAGTATTTTGTTGGTCAAAGGTAGTATGACCTAGCAGGGTAAGAGTGCAATAGTCGAAGTGTTGCTTCCCGACAGAAGCCATTGGTAACCCAGTACAGTAAATGTGAATGAAAGGTTTACGTTTAGTGATATTTGTTCAACTGTTTGGAAATGTCTAAAAAGTGTCTTATCTAAGTGGAACACCATGCATAAAGTCCTCCAGATATCTTGTAAACACACGTCAGTGTTTGCCTCCTGAACATATGATCTTTCATTTGAACTGCATCAATACAATAAAATAAAGTAGCTTTTCTGTTAAATGGAAGTTACTTGACACGGCAGCCAACAAATACAAAGGGACTTCAATAAGTAATGCAAAGCTTGATTTTTCTCGGCCAATTTTGGTCGGAAAAACCTGACACTTCTTGTGGAACATTTTCAAATATTCTCGCTTCGTCTCTTAAAGTTTCATTTACTTCCAATAGGTGACGGAGCTATAGGGATCTTTTAAAGTAGCTTCTGTAACGGAGGTACGTACCAAACAACTGGCAGTGATTGAGTTTCTTTTGGCGTAAAACCAGGGCATATCAGATATTCATAGGCGCTTGTACAATGTCTATGGTGATCTGACAGTGGACAAAAGCATGAGTCGTTGGGCAAAGCGTGTGTCATCATTGCCGCAAGTCAAGCAAAACTGTCTGATCTCCCGCGTGCTGGGCGGCCGTGTGCAGCTCTGACACCTGCAACGTTGGAGCCTGCGAATACTCTCATTCGAGATGATCGTCGGATCTCAAACAAACAACTTAGTGCTCAAATTGACGACTATATTGGTAGTGCGGTCACAATTGTTCACCAGTTGGGATATTCAAGGTTTGTTCCCGCTGGGACCCTCGATGTCTAACCGAAGACCATAAAGAGCAAAGGAGAACCATCTGCGCGGAATTGGTGTTCGGCTGATGGTGACAATTTTTTGTACAACATTGTTACCGGTGATGAAACATGGTTTCATCACTTCGAACCCGAAACAAAACGGAAATCAACGGGAGCGCGCGACACCCTCTCCCCTACCAAGAAAAAGTTTAAAGTCATACCTTCAGCTGGTAAGGTCGTGGCTAAAGCTTTCTGTGACGCTGAAGGGGGTATTCTGTTCATTGTCCTTCCCCATGGTCAAACGATTAACTCTGAAGTGTACTGTGCTGCTCCTCGAAAATTAAAGAAACGACCTCAGCGTGTTCCTAGACACAACAATCCGAACGAACTTCTGCGTGATAACGCAAAACCTCACACATGTCTTGTCACCCGAGAGGAGCTCACAAAACTTCAGTGGACTGTTCTTCCACATCTTCCCTACAGCCCCGAACTAGCACCTTCAGATTTCCATATGTTTGACCCAATGAAGGACGCAATCCTTGGGACGCACTACGTGGAAGATGAAGTTATTGATGCGGTACGACATTGGCTCCGACATCGACCAGTGGAATGGTACCGTGCAGGCATACAGGCCGCTCAGTTCAAGGTGGCATAAAGACGTAGCATTGAACGGAGATTGCGTTGAAAAATAATGCCGTATAGCTAAAATATTGAGGGAGAACGTAGTGTATATGAATGCTGAATGAAACAAACCCTGTTTCAGAAAGAAAATGTACAGCCATACTTATTAAACCACCCTCGTAACTCCATATGAGCTGTTATCTATTTATATCTTCGTTTCAATGTATCTGATATGTCGGTGTGATTATTATTCGAGTTGCATAGTGGAACTCTGAGGACTGCCTAAATTAATTATTTGAGCCGCTGAGCAGAACCTCAAGTATGCCGTTATCAAATAAGTTATCAGGGTCTAGGAGCAACAGGTTAGGATTTGGCAGCACATTTGGGAGTTGGGCTAGTCGGCTACCTGCCTTCCACCCAAAGGACTTATCCGAGAACAAAGCGCCTAAGTGTTAAAGCTCCATAAATTATTGAACGTCGGCCTCCTACAGCAAGATGTAAGAGACACGGCCTGGATAACATAATCCGGAATTGAAAGTTAATTTGTATATGTCGCCTCTCCGGTAAAACAGATCAGGGTGGCTTTAATAGGTATAACAGGTAGATCAAAACGAGAACTTTAAAAAAAATGTTATCAGCACTGCATCTAAAAACGTTTTTAGATAAGGAGTGGTGTTTAGTATTGTTATATTTTATAGCACCTTAGATTTCAAAATGCCACCGAAAAATTAATTTGGCGCATACATTTAATTTCCAATGTGCTTCTTTTTCGTCATGTAATCATGCGTATGATATTCCTTGCGACATTATCATATCTAATTTTGAGAAACTGAACAATAATATTTCTGTATATTTGATAGCTTTTGTCCGTTCTTCCTCATTTCCAATTGCGCTATTATCTTCATGGCCATCTCAATTCCCGAACTTAGCATTTGAATGCACGTGCTATTTGCAGGTCTGAGCCGAAAGTTCATATTTATCTGATTATTATCTATGTATATTTGTTCCAATGTCTTAAATTTAAAGGGTTTCTAATTGTATTTTACGTATTAAATTTGTTTTATATTTCCAGTATAAGGAATAATTTTTGATAATGGTAATTTAGTAATGTGCCTTGGTTTTTGGCAAGTGCTAAGCTCAATTGTTTTCCACAAAACTTTGTAATTCTATGAAAATTTAGCATTTTATTGTAAAGAATCGCATACAAGGACTTATATTTAAAGTTTTAACCTCATCAAATTAAAAAAACATAAGGAATATCACATAAATTCACATTTCATGTTTTCATAATTACTTCCTGCAGAAGTAAATAGTGTTACGAAAATTAATTCTGTGTAACAATAGTGTAAAATGTTTATAATACGATTTCAGTCGATTTGGAAAAGTGATTTGTAATAAACAGGACCTGCATTTGCTTGTCTGTCTTTCATTTTTATTGATTCTTTCTTTTTTATCGGGAAAACATCCATCACTATCAAGGCACTTAGCTAAGTTATTTGATATTTATTTTGTAGTCCTCTATTCATTTCTGTTTGCCTTTGTAATCATTTAAAGTGCTATAATGTATATGTATATATAATTTCAAGTGTAAGCGATCCCTCTCGAAATATATATGCCATAGCGAGATAAATTTCCTTTGCTCTTTGAGAATATTTATACCATTAAACCAAGATCGTCTTGTTATATGTCAAGATCTAATACTTTGACAATTTTGTTCAATATAATTAAAGTATTCAATTCATTTTTATTACCAGCGGAGATAGAGAACTTTTCTTTAACTGGAATATTTTGCATCCTCAAGAGAACCAGGAAGTATTAAGTTGGTAGTCAGTGTGAGTGTGTTTAGTTTTAAAACTGATTAAACCAAAGGTGAGATACGTTACAGAAATAATATCACCAGTGGCTTCTCAAGTCACACAACCAAACAAATGAAAGGAGAATGAAAAATCCAATTTACATATTAATAATATTCATGGTTCTGTATAAGAAAATAATTCTGTTAAACAAAGTAAGTGCTAAAATTAAAATAGAGCCCCATATTAAATCCCACTCATCTCTTTTGAAATTGCGTTCTACATAACTAAATATTAAATTCTCTCTAACCTTAAATTTACCTAGCAGGCACTTAAGTACATAACAGACTTGATGTCTCAAACAGAAATCTTGTATCAAGTTCTCAAAACTGTAAATCAACAACTAAGTTTGATACCATTTCTGTACATTACTCCATTAATCTTAGAAGAACTGATATTGAAAATCCCAAACAAAGTAAAAGAAAAAAGCAAACAGAGTGGCAAAAATGGAATAAAACGGGAATAAAATAAATCTAAAGTTTAAAATTCACGTCTGTATGTCTAAATTTAAACGTTTTGGTCATTAAAAGTCGTCATTCTACAATGTTAAGGAGTCTTTTTCCAATAGGACGTTTATTATTTAATATTTTCAACAGCAAAGAGGACTAAACTATACGCCACTTTTAAAGAGGGTGTATTGCTTCACAGGTAGGCACTGCCGCTAAACACGACAGGCTCTACATATGGTCTCTTTTTCGACTTATTATTTTAGTTTCGCTCCATTTTAGACTTGAATAAACATTTATAAATTGACTTAATTTGGTATAAATGATATCTTTTCAAGAACAACTAAGGTGTGACCAATATCCATAACAGTTATACAGAAAACATGAGGTTTAGAATTATACGCTCTTTTGTTAACATAACTTTGTCCTACTTCATAACTAGCCCACCAAAGTTCTGCTTCTGCTCTACTAAATTCCTTATTCGTACTTGAAAAATAGTGAGTTAATGGTTGCTAATTTCAAATACTGTTTTTACCTCTCTAATATTCAGAACTTTGTATACATGTGTATTTACAATTCTAAGTTCTGAACATCTAGAATTCCAGGTACGGAAGCGGAAGGTGATGGATTACTTATCTGCTCAGTCCACTGGATTATTTAAATTTCTCACCTACTCTGACGTATCAATTATTGAATTTTAGCTCTCCTTGCTAATGACTTTGTTCCCTAATAGAATTGGAATATATAATAGTTATATTAAGTATTTATTTTAACACATTTAAATTACTTATATGAGCTATAATATAACAGGATTATTAATACTGTCACTTGGTAAACACTGTCACAAGTTATCCTTAATTCATAGAGATCATTAAAAAAACTTGAGTTTTATCACCTTTTAACACATATCGTACTCCATTCATTAATTTTGAGGTTATAGAGAGGCTTTCCATGCGATCATTAAGTAAATGTGAAGGTTTGGCTTAAGTGTTACATAAGGAACAACCTAGGCGACTTCTAACGGATTATACAGGAGATGAAATATTGGAATTTTATAGTAATCATCTCTATAATAAACTGCGTAAACAAATTAACCCAAATACATTGATACTCTAAATAATGGGTTATAGAGAAGCCTATACTGTTGAGTGAAATAGTGCACTATGACCGGATAATTGGAGTGTGGTATGCCGTAAGTATTTGAAAAATGATAGCACCGTATTGTTAAATCAAATCAGGACTGGGGCCAGAAAGGAACTTCTGGTTCTTAAAATACACGTGGACTATTTGTGAATGCGTAACATAGATGGCAGCACTTTACAGTGTATAAAACTCCAGTGGTAGCGACGAGAGTAAATGACTGTATTTGAAACATTAAATGGCGACGTTTTGGTTGCAAGAAAAGCCTGTAATCATTCGTTTTCTTCATCTTCGTGGTATGACACCTATTGAAATTTATCGCCAGGTGAGTGAGGCATGCAGTGATGGTACCATGGATGTGTGTAATATGCGTTCGTGCGACCTTTCAATGCAAGCAGAACATCGTGTGACAACAAACCAAGACAGACACGACCTCGCACTAGCCGGTCTGACGACGTTATCCTGCGAGTGGAGAACGTTGTTTTGGAGGATCGCTGATTGAGCATTGCAGACATCGCCTCCAAAATTGGCATTTCCGTGGGATCTGTGTGGGATCTTCATGATGATCTGAGAGTACGAAAAGTGTTTTGCTTTCATTGAACTGCCGCGCCGAAGAACGCACATTAGACACATTCATGGCTCCATCACCACATGCCTGACTGAACTGGCGATGAATTTCAAGAGATATCACAACATGAAAATTGAGAAAATGAGTGATTACACGCTGGTCTTGCAATGAAAACATCACCATTTTAAGTATCAAAAACTGTCCCAACTGTGTCACTGCCACTAGAGTTCTATATATTGAACAATGCTGCCAGCTCTGTCACGCATTCACAAAGAGTCCACGTGTATTTTAAAAAGGACCAGAATTTCCCATCTGGTCCTACTCCAGAAAAAAGAAATAGGTGTTTTAACTTGAACGCACCTGGCATTTATCTGGCGGCTGTTCTCTCACACAGTGAAGAGAGTCCGCAAATTGGTTACCATAATTTATAATGACCCTGTCCTATAATTTTTTTTATAAAATGACTTACGTCACCTATCGATATTTTGGTTTGAGTTTGCCACTTAAGAAATCCTAATCCAATGCGTTACATCATGTATTGGCAATTATCCTTCTTATTAACCACTATTTATATTTAGTGCCTTTTTCCCAAGTTCTCATTATTTTCTATATAATGAAGTATTTTGTGCCGATACCTGTTGACGTTTACACATGCTTCCTTTGTTACAGGAGAGAACCCGGCGGCGATGCAGCACGGAGGCAGAGGACTATCCTGGCTGCATTGTCCCTCAGCATGGTTGCTGCTAGCTTGTCTCGCAGTGTCCGTCCTGTCGGGTCTTCATCTCCCAGCTTGTTCGAACAGTTCTGCCTCAAGTAGCCGCTCGCCATAGCGATCTGGCAGCGGTACTGCGGACACTCGCTTTGCGGCAGCGTCTAGTCGCTTTCGAGTGTGATATGGACTGCTCAACACGTGGAGTGTGTGCAGCATCCGATATTTTGTTACAGGCACATTCCATGGGGTGAACTACATAGATTAGTACATGTGTTATGCGTTAAATAGTTGTGAACTCAACAATGTAAAGAACATTGTTTTCGACATACAGTCTGTCCCAAGTATGTTGATCATCCATAATAATTTGGTACGCAAATTCTTAAGAAAATTTCAAACGAAAGTTACACAATTTTAAGGAGAAATAATAGTATTGTAAAACCTGGTTGTTAATCTAAAAAATGAAAACACGTTCACCTTTATACGATAAGTGTTACACATTCTGAACCAGTTTCTTTTAACAAAGTCCTTCAGGAAACTTAAGGTTTAAGCTCCTACTTCCAAGTTCATTTTCCTTAAAGTTAGGAACATTTAAATTCAATATTTATTCAGTCATATGTAAAGAATTTTCTCGTGCAAAATCTTTACCACATAATAAAATAGAGACACGCCGCTCTTTTGTTAATTCTAATTTAATCAAATTAATAAATATTTTCATCTCTTGCGCGTGGCTTAAGGATATGACTCACATTCGTTTTATTGAAAAGTCTTTAGGACGTACCTACATCACACTAAAATACTGAATGAATTACAATTTCACATTAGGTTATGAAATTTTGATGTTCCATTTTTAATAGTTCGATTCAACATTCCCTTAGCCCATCTGTTTTATAGTATACAAATGTGTACATTTATATATTTTCCGAACATGGATGAAATTATACTCCGTCATGAATTATGGATTGCCGGATATCATAAACCCTTTTAGGTCTTATACTTCTCCCAATTGTAGTTCCAAAGAAGTTATATCAGCAAGTTTCCAAGCATTTACGTTAAATAACGTTGCGTTAGTTATTTACAAGGAGTCAAATTCTGCTTTCATCCAGAGGATTGTAGCCTTAGGCAGGACGTTATACTCTCCTTTTGAGTGTTTAACTTGGAATTTTTAAGGTTACAGTATTTCTTTATTAATACAGCATAAAAATATTCAGTACGAAACATTACTGCATTTAAATGTCGAGCTGTTCTCAAATTTAGTAATGATCAATTGATAAATTTGCGTGATGTCTTATGAAATAACCGAGGAACGAATTGGAACGTACTTCATATTACGCATAACTTTTCTTAGCTCCGACTTTCTCTCACAAATCTATTTTTATAATTATTCATATTTTTGAGAATGATAAAATTATTAAATTGTAAATTTCAAACGCTAATAAATTTGGAGTCAGTATACATCTTTTGATATCAAAGCACCTTTATATTCTATCATTTCAATAAATTTGAAACGGTAAATGTGGAGATTATGGTTAATATATTTTACGTTTTTTTCTAATCTGTATTATATTTCAGATATAAATTACCCTTGTTTAACAGCTGCTATCAGATTTTCATGAAGAAATTTATACTATAGCTTCATAAGCATTCACAACAAAATGTATTCAATGTAAAAATATTTAAGATCTTAAAAAGAATCTAAAAATTAAGGAAATTTTATATAAGTTATGGCTCCACGTGCTATCCTGTCAAATCTAACCAATACTTAACTTGGATTTACTGCTGTACCTTAACGTTTTTTTAATATTTTACTCTTCAGATTTATTTTAAAAATGACACCCCGAAAGGCAAGTATCACCAGAAACAAAAAACATTTGCACTTACGTCATCCAAAGGGAATAAATGTCAAAATTACCTTGCTTCACTTAAGGTTTCCTGTAACCGATTTTGTTTTCAAAGAACCTGTATAAAATGAGTGAAATGTAGGTTAAAGTCTCCGTGGGAACATTGCAGGAAGAGACAGAACTATCGTCTTAGGGTGACGTAATCTCGCTAAGCAGTGGGCATGTCATCCCAGCCGAGATTTGAACTCGTGGTCCTGTGTTACAAGTTAGGCCTACAGCCCCTTATTATGGCCTTAATCACTTCTAATAATTATTAGTGTATTCTTAATAGCTTGAAAATGGGCTATTTTCCCCCGCACCCGCTTTCTTTGAACCAATCTCAGAAGGGTACATTGTTACGCTCATCTGTCAAATGGAATTCATCCAGCACACCAAGCATGCTTCACTTGGCCAAAATAGATAATCGCTAAGGTACACATGTCCGTGTTTGAACGCGCTTATTTCCTTTATATTCTCAAATTAATAACTGCAGAGACGTGTGAGTGCAACTTATGCGGACAAACATGTGAACGTTACCACATAGAACTGTGCAGGGAAGTAACCTAATCAATTAAAGACTATGCGAACCAAGGCAAACTTGAATAATTTGTATTTGTTTGACATTTACCTCATTTGTATGGCCATTTGGCTGCAACAAAGGTTTATTAATATATTAATAACACCATTCAAAGTGTGGAAGATGAAACAGCAAACCTTAATCTTTAATTGTTTACAACACATTACGATAAGTTGCTTAATTTGATAGTGAGTCAACCATGGTCATGAGGAATGAATAAAGTATGCACAATAATTTATAAATTCCTTTATTTAAAGAATCACTCCAATTATACTGATTATATCAAATAATCAATATGAGCTTTAACGGAATATTAAAACTATTATTTCTTCTTTTCAGTTGTGCAATATTAGTAGGACATTTTCAGTCGATTTTGTGTACTAACTTATTGTGGGTGATGCAGATAAATGGGGCACACAATACTGTGCGTCTCACATCGAGATTTAGGAGCTGAATAAAATATATTTCAAGCGTAACAGACTATAAGGACCTCAAGAGAGACAGTATACGAGTTTTTAAGTGAATCACCATTTGGGTGCCGAGAGATTTACAAGGAGATGGTAATGCTGCTGGTGGTATATAGACAAACAATGGCTGTGATTGGAAATTGTGTACTGTTTGAATCAATGTGACTTTTAACCTAAAAACCTCTTACATTTCTGCCATGAGAATATGTGTAGAAAATAAATGGTTTGTTTTTTATCACAACGTTTGGTGGTTTAATCTTTAACAACGTTTAAGCCACATAAAGGTACACATTCTTTTCCTTGTGAACCCTTTCAGAAGCTGAGGAAAGGTCCTATGGAGACAATATACAGATGCCGCCAAAATTGCTGTTTTTAACTCATGTGCATGCTAAAAGTTATTGTTCATATATTCTGAAAGGTTACAAAAAGGCCTCAAAAAGGATTCTTTGTATGTGTAAACATTAAGAGAGCATGCAATGAATACAGAGATCAAGTATACATGGAGCAATTAATCTAGGTCAGAATTTCTAGAATGCTCTGGATACCCCGGATAATTTTAATTCGTACTATCAACATTTTTATGCTTATAAATTACAAAAACCTTCAACTGAGGTGTTCATAAAATAAAGAGAAATCCTCCTGTATAAATATCTAAAGTAGGTAATGATGTTAGAGACAAATCATCTTAATACTGGGAAAACATTACATCAATAAGCAGTTTTTCTAATTTCTTCACACAAGCAAAGTTTAACGGAAGCTAATTTTATGATAAGGTGAATTAGGATATAGCCCAATTTCCAATACAGTTACGTTGCAGAATATTTACAATTGTTTTTAGTGGTTTGTCATTATTAATCCACAGAATTTTTACAAGTATTCAATTATGATTTGGGAAGTTTATATTTGTCATGCTAAGTTTATCTATATATTTTACGAGATTTGCAGTAAACGTTGTAATGTTTATTTACTTTAATTCAACGTATCTTTCCCGCATCCAGGCTGCACGTTATTTTCAGTTGTTGATCTGACAAGTGGCCTTACGAAATTTCCTTTTAGTCACTCCTGAACCTAACAATCGTGTTTTACTTGGAAAAATGACTAATTCGATTCATCACCTAGGTATTATTCATGATTGAAAAGTGTACATAACGAATAATGGCTCAAAGAATATAATGAATAATTCATGCAGTGTTCTTGTAGCTCTTCCCTTGAAGTCTGGCGATTGCTTATTTTGATATTTGATCCAGTAGTAATCCTTATATTTTAAAAGCTTCGCAGTTGTGATATTTAAATCCTTACACTTAGAAAACAAAGCAAAACGTGTTTAATAAAGACGCTGACAATTACCAGGATTACTTAAAAGCCACTATTTTTATTTGAACCACAATCTGATAGGAGGTCAAAATATTATGAATACTAATTTACCATTCCTTAATCTTAATGGAGAAAAATTTAAAGTGTATGAAAATTTCATTGAAGTCACGTAAAGTTTAAGTGACGCGTGTCTGGCTTTGGGTAATAAACAAAAATCAGGTCCCAGTGCAAATTCTGGAAAAACTTATCTAGATTTCAATTTATTCCACAGTGTAATAATGAACAAATGTTATCTCCAAAATTTCTACCTAACAAGAGAAACAGCTAAGACGAGTAATGAGATATAAGGACAGCACCATTGGAGTTTATAAAATCATGTAGCAAAGAAACAGAATCATCTCCATATCTCGATTTACATCCCATACATTTTAGAGGTACGTATAATTCTTTGTTAATGTTATTGAAAATAAAGCTGTATTCTTATTAAACTATAATACGATGACATCGCTTATTTGGAATGCTTGGTTACTTCTTTATTTACCTATTCAGATTATAGATGCTTTCAAATTTCTATAACGGACAACTGAACTTCATTCGACCTGAAAATAATACAGACAGCAAGATTTTTAAATAATTCTTATAATGTTATTGTATTTACCTAATATTACAAAAGATATAAAGACACAAACAGCCATACTTGCAGAATAAACCATGTATACAGTGAGTGAAATGTGAAATATGCAGTGTTTAACACTCTCTTTTTCTACATGCGACACCGCAGGCGACATTAATGATACCTGAGATAAAGATGGAGCACTGGTGGAGTGAGATGGCGGGGGAAACCGGACATCTCGGAAAAGTCCCGCCCCAGTGTCGTGTTGTCCACCATGAATCTGTCTTTGCGGTCGCCTGGGACTTACACGAAATCTGACCTAAGTATTTGCTTTGAGTGGTGTACATAGATAAGCTGCAATAGTATCGACGCTTCTTCAGTGTATGCTGACGATAGGACCCATAAATGAGATGTGTTATATGCAACAAGGAAAAGGTGTTCGAGATGCGTGCTAAAATTAGATAACTGCCTTGCATGTCATCACACCTGCAGGTGCAAATTAACAAATACAGCAAAGTGGATCACATTTCTTGTTTCCAGTGATCTGATATAATAATGATATTAAGATTTTAAACATCTTTTAAATATTTGAATATTTGAATAACCTTTAAGCTTAGGGATTAAAAACTCTACAATTTACGAGCCTGGAGAGTATTATCTCTTCGATGACAAGAATGAAGGTTTCAAACAGCTACAGAACAAATTCAAATAACAAAGAGTTATTTAGAATGTAAAGATTACGTAGATTGCTCTCTTGATTCGGTCCACAATCGAATGGCAGCATCAATATCTTTTCGCAGCCGTGTGAATTTCAAATGAAGAAATTTATTGAGAATTACTTGCATTTCACAATGAACTCTGATACAAAGTGTTCTCTCTGACACTGAGGTAACGGGTCTTGGCTTTTGCGAGGGTGGGTAAAAAAGTAATGCCTCCTATTTTTTTCTCTCTTTTAATTGCCAAGAAAATTGAATCAAGTTTACATAGCTTGAAAACTACAACATTAACGATTAATTTGTCACTTTGAATATAATCTCCGTCCTTTACCAAAGTTTTGGTCCACCTTTTAACTAGGGCATGCATTCCAGTGTGGAAAAACACACGATCTTGCTTCCTAAGCCATTGACGCACGGACGTTTTCACCGCCTCCTCATCTCCAAAATAAATCCTAAGATGTGTTTCCTTTAGTGGACCGAACAAATGGAAGTCTGATGGTGCCAGGTCAGGGCTGTATGGGGGGTGAGGTAAGAATAGCCAACCAAATTTCTCAATTTCTGCAGTGGTGTAACGGCTGGTGTGTGGTCTTCCATTGTCATGCAACAGAAGAATATCCGCCATAGATTTTGTTGGGCGAACTCGGCGAAGACGTGCTTTCAGCGTTTAGAGAGTTCTGGCGTACTGGACAGAATTTATTGTGCATCCCTGATCCAAAAAATCAATCAAAAGCACACCCTCCGCATCCCAAAGCACTGTTGCCATAAATTTCCCTGCCGACCACTGAGTTTTATTTTATTATTTTTTTTTTCTTCGGTGACTTTATGTGATGCCATTCGATTGACTGCCTCTTTGATTCAGGTTCAAAAATTTAACCCATGTTTCGTCTCGAGTAACCGTTTTTCCCAGAAACTCCTCTCGGTCCTAATTGAAGCGCTGCAAGTGTTCGGAGGCTATTGTTTTCCTTGTTTCTTTGCTTTGGGTGGTTAACATTCTCGATACCCAACATGGACAACCTTTTCAGTAACCCAGTTGTTGAAGAATCGTCATCATACTGACTTTACTGAGGGAGCTAATGCGACACAGTTCACCTGTTACCCGACGATCACCGCGAATGATGTCATCGACTCGCTGAATGTTGCATGGATTTACTGCAGTCACCGGCCTGCCGCTTCGCTTTTCATCTACCAATGGTGTTTGCCCTTCAGCTTCGTTAAAGCGACGAACCCATCGTCTAACAGTGCTGACATCCACCGTTGTGTCACCATACACATGTTTTAGCCTTTCGTGAATACGAATTGGCGTTTCACCTTCCGCAGTCAAAATTTCATTCACAGAACGCTGTCTAATACGAATGTCGATGTCAGCCATATTGCAAGGAGATGCAGTGCTACCCCGTGTTGACCTGGGGAGTTACTAATGCAGGGGACTGGAGAAGGTTTGAGGAATGGCACCAAATTCAAAGTTTTCACATAACTTACTTATTTAATGGAAAAAATGGGAGGCATTACTTTTTGACCCATCTTCGTAAATATGCCATTGTGGAGCGCTGGGGTAGCGGAGTGGTTTCGTTCGCGGCTCCCGAACTACGGATCCCAAGTTCTATTCCCGCCATCATCTTCACTATCACCTAACCATTGGAGGTAATGGACACCACCCTCTGTGTGCCTCCGCCTGAGAAATGGGTCCAGTCATCACGTGGTGGGGCGAGGTTGTCCGGAAGGCTAAGGCTGCCCAGAAGGGCTAGCTTGCCATGTGGGGAGTGTTGGTGACTAGCCAACTAACCATATTCTGTTATTTATCCTGCATAACTGTACATTCGTTTAAAGGAAACGTATTGATGGTAGTAATAATGAGAATGCAAGTGAAATAAACGAACAAGTGCACGACAAAACTTGATCCACACGTCCATCACAATTGCAGATGATTTAAAGAGTCTTAGATGGCCATATGTGTTTTCCCTACATGTTAATAAACTGATTTAAAGAAACAAGTGAACAACAAATTCGTACGATACGTATTTAACAGATATTGTTCCAAAACATTTCTTCGTATTTACAGGTATCCGAAAGTCTTGACTTAATGAATTGGTACAAATTAAATACAGTACAGTAATTATAAAGCTTATAGAGAGACATAAGTTTCCTTTGTTTCACCAAAATATATGGGATTATGTTTCTAATCAAGTAATTTTAGTAGTGTCAAACAAAACGTTCTTTACTTTCAGGATGGCCCACTAAAATTAGAGTCCTCAGATTGATTTCCACTATTATGAATTGCTCATATTACATGATTGCTCAATAAATTTATGAAGCCGTACTGATAACCGAAAACAAGTCTTTTCGACATATGCCTCGCTGATGAATATATATAATTACAATCCCAGGATTACTAAGCGTTTGGAAGAGGAATCAGTGAATTACCAACCGATACAGATGGCTTTTTTCTAAAAAATATCTTTGATTCGAGAAAGCTTCAATATCGATTACTTATTTGTTCTAATATATAATAAAAATAACTGCAATTTATCAAAAGTTTCTGGAACCTTTCATCTGAATTTACTATAAATTCTGGGCATTTTTACTGTAGATTAGATGAGAAAAAGTAGTATCGTAAACACTATCGAGTCTCCCACAAGGATAGAGCAAAGGTGAAAGATCTAACAGATGGCTAATCTCTGTTTCATATAACCTTGCCCGCTGACATCTATCACTCCGCGTGCAACTACCTTCCCCCTCACCCTAATTGACTAATACTTTCATGCCATAAACCATAGGTGGTGCTTTCCCGTCACATTTAAAACTGCAGTAAACGTCATAATAATTGCCAAGAAGATAGATAAAATCATACAAATAAGATTATGAAGGCATGCAAAAATAATGAAGTTTATAATGAAACTGAGTAAGTTGAAACAGAATGAATAAGCAATGAAACTGAAATAAGTTTATAAAGAAAGACCTTCGGCCATCCCACTGCGATTTTTTAAAACCAGCACACATACTTTGCAAAGAAGCTTGACTTTTGGTCTTAAAAGTCCTGTCATGCCATACTTATCGTGTGTCCTTCATTCACCCAAATCTCCTCAAAGTAGTATATTTTGTGATTTGTATCCAGGTACAGTCTGGTTGTTCTTAAATAACGTCTTCGCCACACAGCAATATCGCCCCTGGAGCGGTAAGTTTTCCTGTTGTCTCACTTTCATGTCGCAATGTTCCTACGCATCTAACACACCTATAAGTTCAGAGCTAAGCAGTTGGACTTCTCTCACTGTTAAAGACGGATTCTTCTCTGTGAGTGCATTAAACACATGCACCACAATCCTTTTTTCGCCGCTTTGTAAAGGTTTTACCTTGCGATGTTTCAGCGAAAAACTGGTGGTAGACTCTGCCATTATGCATATAAGTACACGGGCAATAAACGATCAGTAAAATAATTTAGCTCTCGCACTCGGCACAACACACCTTCGAATGGCGATATATGACTAATCCAGTTCAAAACAAGGTCAGTGATAAAAGTCATACAAACAAATATGTCATCACTACCACTAAATCACGTGCTATCGTGCCGTGTACTTTAGAGAAAAATAACGTCCTCTGTACTTCGTTTAAAAATTAACATGCATTTCAGATAAATCAACTCTGTTGCGTAATATAATTCAAACAGTTACGAAAAGATAAATTTGACAATTCTCCTCCAACATATAAAGATATATCACCATGTTAAATAATGAACTAATCTTTACCGCACAGCAGTCTATACTGCAAAAGCAGCCAATGAGAGGTGATGAGGTCACGTGAGCGTTAAGAGATACGGGGCAAGCTTATGTGAAACAAGGATTAGACAGCTGTGGAGGAGCAACAGACAGAAAAGAAGATAAGAGTGCAGTAATAGTATACAGCAATTCAAATGGGTAAGCACTTTATACGGAACGAGGAAAAATTTGGAAAGTTCAAGGTGCTTGCGTCGAGTTTTTTAATTTCCGAGATTCCATTATGTACTTACTACATGTGTACTGCATAATATTTTTGCACTATATGTATTTATCTAATGGTCAAATAGCAATATGACAGATAATATTTCAAAATAAATATTTTTATTGACCGTACTAGTGCATTTTGCATTCCTTATATGTGTGGCCATGAGGAAATTACTTACAGCACTACTGCGGGGATGTCTTCTTACGATTCATAGCTTCAATAACGGTAAGTATGGAATGTTTGTTGCATTCTGCAAAAGAAGCATTTCATAAAAAAAAATAAAGGGTTTCGGCTACTTTCGCCTCAACGCTGTACGTACCTGGGTTCGACGTCCTGACTCGTTCCTCGATTTTCATTTCGCCGTCGGCTGCTTGTGTCACCTTTGTCTGTGGCCGTTGACTCCTGCATGAACTCATTTTGGGTTTTCAGGGTGTAACGGTGGAGGCAACACAAACAAACGATAATCTCTGAACTGTTTTTATTTGTACTTACACTTGTGGATCCCGGGCAACTTCAAATTAACTGCGCTTTCGGCGGACATTTTATAATACATTTTACTGGACGTGGCACGTCTTCGGACACACCAGTCGGATGCATACAATACACTTGACTGCAAAGAGCAATGGGGCCTGAATGGGGGTGCTCCCCTCTTATCTACACAGCACGGCGTCAAACAAAAAATAACAGAATATTTACCTGTGTAACGGTACAACAAAATAGGTAGCATTCCACTCTATTGTCTAATATCCGCTCTTTCTAGACTGTCTCCCGGGAGTGCAGTGTTTCTCCCAGGTTCACGCTACACATTTTACATCAAATATATACAATCTCACTTTCACAAATTTAGCCAGTTACAGTTCTCAAATTTATGTATAATTATTAAACATATTACATAATTAAATGAATAATTGATCCAAGGACCAAAGTTCCTGTTTCATAGTTTAGCATCTTCTATTCCTAGTTGCGCACAAACTATTTTGGTGGTTTTCTTTAAAAGCGATATTCAATTACGTTGGACTAAATTTGTAGGTATTTGAAATGTAATGTAACTTAAAATGAATTGATGGGTAAGAATTAGAGTACAGCTGCATCAGAATATCTGATTATTGAACTTAAGAATGTGTTTTTGAACATGTATAACAAGTAATTTTTGAAGCTAAAATCAAAATAATTTCACATCCTTAAAAACTGGCGTGCTAAGCATATCGGTTCTTTATTCCTTTATACAATATTACCCAAGAATCCATTATGTGCGTATTGTCCTCCACAGGAGAGAAAGTCTCCGAGGCCTGAGACGCAGCGGGATTGGCGAAGGTTCCCACACCCTCTCTGGACAGGTTTGTGAAACCCCATGTCAGTACAGTTACAGACCATTCTAAAACGTTCTGACGGCTTCTACTTTAGTGAATGAATCTTCACGGGTTTAGTTACAGAGTGAACGGGGTGCATGTTTTTAACGGTTTTGCTCCTTGGGTATCAGGCGTTCTCTGCCACACATATTCGCTGTCCTTGTCCCACTGTGTAAGGCAGCACATTCCTTTAAGGGACCTCCTTTGCGTTGCTGAACAGTATATGTTTTCTGAAATTTATATTTATATCAACTTCTGTTCCCTTTACTTCTCAGCTTTTCATTCTATATAATGTGTGGAAATATGCCTTACTTTTCCTCAGGTCTCTATCTGGCTTGAGGTACATTTACGGTTTGTTCCCTGCGTTCCCTAAGCGGCCGGACCGCTTCGCGGCGGTGTCGGGCTGGGGGACGAGTAGCGCTCCTGCCGCAACAGAATAGCACTCTAATACTGCCGTGTGTGTCGATTTGGATCTATGTTGAGGGAAAGAGTTCTGTGTGCGTGTTCCCCACGCTGCAAAATTTGGGGTTTGGTGTGCAATAAGTGCGCTTAGAATTATCGGTTTCATATCTTTCGACACAACAGATGATTCACACGTTTATGTAAATTGCGTTTTAAATATTTTTTTTTGGCAACTAACAAGAGATGAACGATAGTGTGGGTAGTTTGAGCATGACTCAGCTACAGTGTACCTTGCTGCCAATTCTATGCATGAATTGCAAAGTGTGTATGGTGACAAAATAATTATTCGAGGATTTTGGTCATCTCGTTCCCCTGATCTCTCCGCATGCGATTTTTATTAATGGGGAACGTTAAAGAATAAAGAGCACGCATCCATTCCGTGTTCACACGGAAGGTCATCATTTTTAACATCTATTGTGATTTCAGGTAAACCAAATGTAAGTTAGTATAATCGAATACCTTACACGCTACCTCTCGGTCCTTTAGGCGTAATTATAGCGGAGAGCGCGCCGGCTTACACCCGTGTAGCCTTTACCTCCCCCGCTGCGTCTGCTGATACTCTGTCTCGGGTATCAACCACTCTGGATGTGACCTTAGCAGCCTGGATCCCGGTGGTCTGGTCGCCTAGTAGATTGCTCTATGAGTTGACCATTCTTTGCCCTGGCTAGTCATTAGAGCTGAGACCACGCTATCTCCAGGGTATGCGTGAGATAGGTTGACGAAATAAAAACAACACAGTTCATAGTATCCGCTTTACTATTCAGTTCGTTTCGTGCTTACAGTTCACCAGGAGTTGCCGCCGCGTTCAGATCGAATTACTCTAGATTTCCACTATCACGTTAAAACTATACTGAATTGCTGAAATCTATCGCGATTGAATAAATTACTAACACTGTTTTGAAAGTATACTTCGCCGCTTAATTCACTGCTGGGAGATCTTGTTCACTTAATAAGATTCTCATTACTGATTGTACACCTCGGCGCAATCCGACGTTTGTGTCCCCGGCAGGCAAAACACGTCTACACGGTATCACGTCTCAGACTAGAAGACCGACGCTAAAACCTAATATTCCTTACCAAAACAGATATAGCCTCGCCTCCAGCTGGATTTCTCTGAAAAACTCTAGTTACCGAGCTACAACCACGCGGACATTTCCCCGAAATACTGGTTTGGGCCAGGTTTGGACCGGTCTACTAATGACCCAGGTAGCGACCCTCCCGTGACCACAGCCTTTCGACGGAACATTTTCATCCATATAGACCAGCAACTTTATTAAATAGCTCTGGGTTAAAATACTTATTCGCATTCTAGTAATTGAATTTAAATGCTGTTGCTTCGTTTCATGAACTTATCCATCTGTAATATTCGTTATCTTAAATTCTTTCACCTTACTTCCTCATTATAATTTAATTATCATTTTATTCATTGTTAAAATCGCATTCAATCATACGGCTGATAAATACGGCATCACCCGTTACGTTACCGCCGCGAGGCGGTCCGGTCGTTCAGGGAACGCAGGGTATATACCAATGACAGGAAGATTAAGTGGGAGGGAGAAAGAGAAGCTCAGACATATGCTACTGTCGTATTAGTATAGACGGGAACAGCTGCAAAGTAACTATATAAAACGCATAGAAGTACTATGCCTTATTAAGAAACTTTACATACATCTGAATTAAGAAACGGTTAAGTATACATTGGGTGACTGGGACTTAATATGCTGTCAGAAAATGAAAGATATTATTCCTGTCAGTACGAGACACAATAATTCAGTTAATGCGGAGTGACAGTCGTGGAATTAAACCGTTATGGCTGGGTATTTAGGAAAAGTACATTATTGCTTAGAGTAAACTACGATGGCATCCTTCAAAGATGTTAGATGTAAATACCAGCCAAATATTTGGAGTCAAGTTAGCATCAGAACTTCAGGTTGTGCGACTCTCTGAATTAAAAACGGGAATGAAATAGAAATTTGCATGTGTTTAAGTTCGTGCTTGTTAGCAGAATAGATAAAGGGGAAGAGCTGAAGTTACCAAACTTGGTAAGTGACTTAAGCGGGTTCCATAGAAATGGCAGGAATATTTTTAAAAAGTCTTCCTATATCAATTTACATACAGTTGCTGTTGAGACTTCCGCCAGGACACTTCGATCACACTGCCACTGAAGATGTCTGCAGCAGCCGCAGACGAAACGTCTGGGAAGATGAAGAAGGAGCCGAGGAGACCACGGCCCACAAGCCCCGTTAATACTTTATATTATATCTAGTTACATAATATGTAAAAGGTCTTCCTAAATTATAACTTTCAAAAATATTTTTGTCGCTTTGCATAAAATTACTTTATCTCTATTGTCAAAGCTAACGAAATTTTACATCTTGTACTTTCTGGGAGCAGAACAGTCACTAAATTACGTTTGCGCAATTGGTAAAACGAAATATGACATAATAATTCTAAACATTTTACCAGTTATACAAAATTATTTAAAATGCAGGGGACCTTAGTAACTATATCTTCCAAAAAATTCAGGATACACATTTCATTTTTAATAGAAGTGTCTAACATACAGCGCATAGTTTACTTAAATTTAGAGCTATTTTTGAGTAAATCAGAACTTTCGAAAATGTTTCTTGTACAGGTTAATTTGTTTTGTCAGATTTTCTTTAAAATATTCCTGTCATTCATGGAAGATGTTGAACCTATCAGATCTAGTATTCCATTGAGTATTTCATTTTCAGATAATATTCAAAGAGCGAAACACACGCATTGTTATATACTCAGGCGTTTATAAAAAAATCTGAATTCAGAAGGTTTAAAAACGTGTATTTTCTGCTAAATCTCATCAAATTGACGAAGTGAAATACCGTCCCTACCCACTGTTCGGGGCAGAATAAAAATGATGCTTAACCTTCGGTTAGACCACATCATGGAAAACACCGTTGGTCGAGCCGAGTGTGGGAGGCCCGCGCTGTATTTATGTTATATGCTTCTATATCTGTTTTCTTCGTAGTTTTGACTTTAGTTTTATTAACACTAGAAGGGCCGCACCCGTCATTTTGGCGGATGCGCTGCTTTAGAAGACTCACTTCTTGCTTATGTTTTTTTCCCTACACTTCCCATGTTCGACGACCTTTAATAAATACTTATGAGAAACACGTCCAAAAAGAATTAAGCATTTAGGACCTTTCTAAACACTGGTACAAACAACTCCTACTAGAAGGGCTGCAATCCGTCAGTTTGACCGGTACGGAAGTGTGAACAATAGCCGTCGGATCTGTCCACATCTGTTGTTTTCCTTCCTGATTGGTTTATGCCACTCTGCAGACCCTTTGTCGATGAAGAAAGCTTTACCACCCAAGTGGCGCAATTCGTGCTACCACTTAGGAATTTAGGTATTGGAGCAAAAAACTTTCCGCTGGTGTTTTTATGATCGAATACCTGGGGACCACCATTTTTCAGGAACAAAATCAGCAGAAACAAATACGCTGAAATTCTGTGGTTTATGCAATTTGATGACAAGGACACACGTTCTCAAAAACTAAGTACACATCGCCTTTCATCTGCTACTCCTGTCTGGAATCCTTTTATTGACAATTCCTTGCAGTGTTACATTCCAAGTGAAAATATCACTGTGAATGAGCAATTGTTTCCTTGCAAGGCTAGATGCTGTTTTATTCAATATATGAGCAATAAACCGGAAGGATTTGGAATACAATTTTGCCTTGCAGTTGATTCAGATTCAAAGTATCTGGTGAATGGTGTTCCTCACCTGGGCAATGTAGATCAGCGCGCCACAGGTGTTCTTCTTGCAGAGCATGTTGTAGTGCGTCTTATACAGCCCTTTGGTTTTGCAGGAAGAAATATTACATATGACATTTTTCCACAACCAAATGCCTTGAATAAAGTTTGAACACTGTGGGCACAGTAAAGAAATGTAGAAGGGAAATCCCTCAATCAGCAAAATCTGCTGCAGCACCTTTGCACATAACTGTACTTTATAAGACAGGTGACATAACTCTGACATGCTATCAGGGGGAAAAGAACAAAAATGTGCTTCTTTTGAGTTCAATACATGACACAGTTACTATAAATAAGCAACACACTAAAAATGCTACAAGAGTCAGTGGCGTACTACAGTAACACCATGTACGATGTTGACGTCGTCGATCAAATGGCTCGACTGTACACAGTGAAATATGGATGCAGAAGGTAGCCTATGCATATTCTTTCAATTTGTTGGCCTTGGAAGCTATTAATGCATGTGTACTCTATAGGGAAGTAACAGGTGAAAAAGTAAGCAGACATCAATTCATATACAACTTAGCATCAAGTATGTTTGTGGACCATGTTTAAGCAATGCTGATTACATGTGTGTCAGTTACTACGTTTCTGCAGGTGGCTTTGAATAAGTGAAATCAGATTTATAAGTATTTTTATGTTATATACTGTGGTATTCAAGATTTTATATTGAAACACTTGTTTTCCATTTTACATTTGGTTATCGCATATATTTCGATTAATTTTTAGGCATAAAACGTTTATTTTAGCATATAATTCTTCATAAAAAAGTAAAATTATATACTGGTAAACTGTATAAATAGCATTAAATAAACTGGTATGCATTAAAATTTATTACCATTTTCAAAAGTGAAAATAAAACTGCACCTGTCAAAATGACCGGTTGGTCTTTCTCGGTAGGCCATACTCGCCGGTCCTTCTAGTGTTAAATATACATGACTTTTGTTTGCATAACCATACTCAATACATCAGCTAAATTATAATACGTGTAGTGTACTTTATAATTTGCTCCTTCAAATATTTCTCTCTACTGGAGGCATTTGTTTCGGTTTCCAAGTAAGATAATCCTAGAATTAATATCTGCGATATTTAACATAGAGTAAAAATTACTTTTGGCCATCTTCTTGTTGCTCTGGCTATATTGCATCAACTCCAAATTTACTATCGTAGAGTATATTTATTTCAGGCTTTTTCTCCACACCTTCTGACTGTCCGACAAAACATGTAGACTTGAGATCAAAACTACTCTTTTACCCCTTCTTGAAACATATGGAAAAAGGTATTGGCTGCGACTTTTGCAGAAGTAAAATTACTGGGCAACACCATTTTGTTCTTGCGTACTGTACCGAAGAAAGAAGGTTGTCTTTTGCGTACTAGTGATACACCAGGAATCAATCATCTGTTGTGACATTTCTCTGAATGCGATAGATTGGTGCTGTTAGTCTTGGTAGTATCGCCTCTGCGTAATTATTTTGCAAATGTGGTCCGCTTGACCGCTAAATTTCCATATTAGTGATGTAAAACAGTTTGATATTACTGAAACAGAATATTTTTGAGCCATACTAGTTTGACTTAGACAGTTTATTGCCTAAAATTACATAGACCAAAAAATGCATCTAACTGTTCATTCAGAGTGGCGTTTCGTGCAAAAGCCTAATGCTTCTAACAGTTATTCATAAATATTGTAAACATTTCCCTAATCGCAGCTAAGTTGTCAAGACCACGAATATCATTTCGTATTCATTACGAAGTACTAATGGCTCCTACAGGCAACGCAATATCCCACAACTTACTAACGGAGAAAAACTTATCAAGTGGTTACGAGAAAAGACGCTAGGGGCCCGCTAGACCTGTACGAACCTAACTTCAGATTCGTCATTGTTGCAACTACAGTAATAGACATAAAATTATCACCCCAGCAAACTTTGATTAAGTAGGAACGTTAGATGTCCTAGTCAGGCAATTATGGCAATTACATAGACGCGTTATTTCGTAAACTACAACATTTAAATGAAGCTTGGGGCCTCCCAGCCCTCGCGCGACTAACTTAGGCTTAAGGAACTAATGTCTAAGTGCTCGTGTATCACGATGTATATACGATACATTAAATCTCGATTACTGTAAAAGCATTTGAAGTGAACCGGGCAGAAAATGCGTACTTTGTAACTTCACTTTTATTTTTTTTATTTTATTTTAATAACCTCCTGCTACGTTAAGTCATGAAATGGGTGATGAATGAGATGGGTGAACTGATGCTCAAATGATGCCGCAGTCCATGGAGTTTAGAGTTACCATACATTTGTCATTTAGGATAAGGAAAGACTCCAGAAAAACCTTATATAGGCAACTCACCCTGACCGAGATTCGGACGCGGGATCCTCTTGTATTTGAAGCAGACACGCTACCATTTGCGAGGGTGGGTCAAAAAGTAATGCCTCCTTTTTCTTCTTTAAATAAGTAAGTTATGTGAAACCTTCTTCTCCAATCTCCTGCAGTAGTAGCTTCCTAAGTCAACAGCTGGCAGCACTGTGTCCCCTTGCAAAATTGCTGACATCGACATTCGTATTAGACAGCGTTCTGTGATTGAATTATTGACTGCGGAAGGTGAAACGCAAATTCGCATTCACGAAAGGCTGAAAAATGTGTACGGTAATGCAACGGTGGATGTCAACACTGTTACACGATGGATTCGTCGCTGTAACGAAACTGAAGGGCAAACACCATTGGCAGATGAAAAGCGAAGCGGCAGGCCGGTGACTACAGTGACTCCATGCAACATTCAGCGAATCGATGACATCATTCGTGGTGATCGCCGGGTAACAACAGGTGAATTGTGTCGCATTACCTCCCTCCGTAAAGGCAGTGTGATAACGATTATTCAACAACTGGGTTACTCAAAAGTTTGTTCATGTTGGATACCAAGAATGATAACCGCCCAAAACAAAGAAAGAAGGAAAACAATAGCCTCCGAACACTTGCAGTGCTTCAATTTGGTGAGAGAGGAGTTTCTGGAAAAATTGTTACTGGACACGAAACGTGGGTTCATTTTTTTGAACCTGATTCAAAGAGGTATCACACGATGGCACCGAAGAAAAGAAAATTCAAAGCTAAGCGGTCGGCAGGGAAAGTTATGGCGACAGTATTTTGGGATGCAGAGGGTGTGCTTATGATTATTTTTTTGGAGTAGGGATGCACAATAAATTCTCCCCAATACGTCAGAACTTTCAAAAAGTTGAAAACAAATCTTCGCCGAGTTCCCTAACAAAAACTATCACAGATGTTCTTCTTTTGCATGGCAATGCAAGACCATACACAAGCCGTTAAACCACCGCAGAAATTGAGAAACTGGGATGACAAGTCTTAGCTCACTCCCAATACAGCCCTGAACTGGCATCATCAGACTTCCATCTGTTCGGGCCACTAAAGGAAGCTCATCGTGGGAATCATTTTGAAGATGAGGAGGCTGTGAAAACGTCCGTGTGTCAATGGCTTAGGAAGCAAGACGGTGTTTTACCACACTAGAATACATGCCCTAGTTAAATGCTGGACCAAAACTGTGGAAAAGGACGGAGATTATATTGAATAGTGGCACATTAATCATCAATGTTGTAGTTTTGAAGCTGTGTACATTGGATTCAATTCTCTTGGCAATGAAAAGAGGAAAAAAATTAGGAGGGATTACTTTTTGACCCAACCTGGTATGTTAGAGAGACTTGCAATGGGCAAGTAGCTCTGTACAGGTGAGCATTCTTTTATGAAAATCCCGAAAGGAAAGTGAATAGAGAAAGTAAAAGCTCCAAAGCCCTTACTAAGGAAGGAGGTTCTAAGGGCTATAAACATAAACCTGTCACATTGGCATATATTTTGCAAACCCAAAGAGGTATTCCGTGTCATTGCTTTTCGTTTCTTAACGTTTATATTCCCTACAGTACTGACCTCACCGTCCGAAATCTAGGCAATAGATTTTGTAGCTGATAATTTTGGTGTTTTTGTTGGATAATTTAGAGGAAGTTGTAAGCCGCATATTGATAGAATCTAAAACCTGCTGTAAAGCACCAGAAAAACAATTAGAGACATGACTTGCCTCATAAATTCACTGTGCGGCAGGTATTGATAAAGTAATTATTACAAGAAAGTTGTGTTGCGTGACTAAAATTTGACCTCTATACATCAAACTGCAGCAATTAGCACTAAAGGGAGGTATAACAATGTGGCAAGTGTTAGGCATCGGCCCTTACGTACACCGCACAAGTGTAATCAACAAAAGTTCGGTTCAGTTTCGGCAACGAGCATTTAAAGTCACTAAACTGTTGCTAAATTAGGTCTGAGTGCAATGTTTTAATGCATTGTTACAAATTAATGAAGTTCTCTGGAAGGCACTAATTGTCGCCCAAATTGACTCTTGAAATCGAATAATACAAGATACTTACATCACACAAATTTGAACACAAGCGGAGGAGTAATCCAAGAATGTCTCATGCCAACAATCAGACGTCGCATTCGTGTAACGTTAAAAAATATAAAACTAATCTTAACACAACATCGAATGAAATTAGAGATGTCAAATATATATTTCGGTGTGGCAGCTTCTTAATTCTCTTAGGTAATATTTTATGCATCATTAAATATTATATGATGTTGTGATTAGACAGCGCAGAAACCAATGATGTGCGAACCTCAAAGTTATTATTTGGAGGCACCAGCCACGAAAACAAAAGCATTCCTCCTTGCTCTTTATCAGTGACCTTAGCGTCGCTTTCATATAATGCGGCAAAGAGCAGTTAGTTACTAGTGGAAAAGTCGATAATGACACAGACAGTTGCAAAGTTGTTCAATTTGCTAGGATCTTAATTCAACCAGTTAACGAACAATCAACAGCATTCTTTTCATTTACAAATGCTATATTTTGTATTATTAAACGTAGTGAAATAAAATTTTGTTTCATTTACGAGGGTTGTTCAATACAGAACGATGAAACTTATTTCCTGACAACTTACCTTTATTCATCATCATAATTTTGATGGTTGTCTCCCCTGAATGAGATGTACTTGTCACAGCGTTTCTGCCAGTCTTCAAAGACAAGCTAGAAACTATTTTTGAAAGACCCTTCAAAATCGCCTCCGCAGCCCTCACCACTGCTTCTGAAGATGGATAATGCCTCCCACGAAGGCGTTTCTTCAAGTTAGGGAGTAGAAAAAAGTCACATGGGTCTAAATCCGGACTGTAAGGAGGGTAAGGGGTACACTTGACGTTGATTTTTGTAAAGTATTCAGCAACAACATTGGTAATATGCGGCCGCACTCTGTCGTGGTGCAGCATCCAGTTTGCTTCAAGGAAATGTGGTCCTTTCCGCCTGATATGGACTTGCAATGTTTTCAGGATATTCCTTTAGTATTGTCCAGTTACTGATGTGTGTGCAGGTACAATATGTTGATAAACCATTCCATGGATATCAAAGAATGAGATGACCATAACCTTCCCAATCGAAGCAACCAGGTTTGCTTCTTTGGGGGTTGGTGTTGAAGGAGATTTCCACACTTAGCTTTGCTGTTTGCTCTCAGTATCAAAATGATGTAGCCAAGTTTCATCAGCAGTGATTACGTTTGTAAGAAACTCTGTATCTTCCTCTAACATCAACTTTAACTGCATGTTATCTCCATTGCAGCGATAGGCGATACTGAAAATATCTGAATTTCCCTGGTTCTCACAGGCGGGAAACAGCAGTACCAACAATGACACTACTACTACTACGGAGTGTTTGCTTCACATTAAGCTAACAGAATATAATAAGATTGAGTTTCTTTGCGAAAAATTATGACCGTAATAAACTTTACATCACTCTTTAGTGAACAGACTCGTATAAGGCATTTAGTTTTCGTTAACTTTATCTACAATTATTTGATATTGTTCTCTGTCCCTCTTATCATTTAATGCTTCTATCCACAAACTTACTAACATTAACTTCCGTCTGAAAGGTTTAAGTTACATATGTCCACCAGCTTATCTGCCGTCATCGACTGCTATAACGGAATGTCGGAACACTTTAAACACCCAAACAAATATCGAAAGAATAGCTTATTTATTGCGTTTTCATAACCCAAAGAAGCTATTAATAGTAGCAAGCTACCGTAGAGTAAGTCGCTATTTTTACAAACAGCTACAGCACGCGACACGGTGTGTCACCTACCTGCGAACTTCGATAGTGTGACACACGGCGTTGTTCCTTTATCTGCCTAATCTACACTCATTCTGGATCGTCTTTTCACGCGACTTCTTTGGCGGTAAAAACTGTCTGCATCTGTCACATAGAAGCTGAGCAACTACCTATATATATATATATATATATATATATATTCCTTCGGTGTCATTTGAAACACCCTGTGTATATATAGACCAAGTATTCAAATATTGTGAAAATGATGCGGCAAGTGGCCATTAAATTTGAATTATCTCTTAAGGTAAATTCAACAATAATTCCCAGCTAATTCCGGACAATATATCATGAAAGTTACAACCATCTCGTAGAATTTTAATAGAATATCCATTATAGTTCATTGCTATGAACTTGCAAATCAAGTGATGCGCTTCAGTTTGAATTTTTATATTGTGATTTTGATTCCATGGCTTATACTGGTAATTACTTGCATTTTATTATCCTCTTGCAAAGCGTATAAAAAGGAAAATGGATAACATAATCCACGTAGTACCAAGTGATTTCTCTCTTTTAACGATTTGAATATACCTATGTATACTTATTCGAATAAAACGTTTGTAAAATTTATGTCCACGAGATTAATTTTTAAAAGCAATTTAAAGGCCAATCATATTTTGAGGTCTCTCACATCAGAATTGCGTACTTTAAAGTACTTTCGCATGCTATCATGTTTGCTTAGTTCCACTCGGATTGCATAAAGAGTGACATAAAGGTCAAAGTTTAGCAAAAGAAGACAACGCCCCAATATTCATTAAATCTGGATACACGTTTAGACTTTCAGAATTGTTCTCCGCTGCTACAAAATAATCGAATGTTACAAAAACATAAATAGAGACAAACAGTAAAAACACAAGCAATTGAAACCACTAAATTAATTTATCTTCCGAAAAGCTACGTAATCGAGGTTAACTCACCAGCAGGTTCTATAGTGTATGTACAAGTGAAGTCCTCGATATCAAGTCTTGTCACTTCTACCAAGCTAGCCTTCAAAACGCGATTGCCCCCTAACCTTGCCTTAATGGGGAGAGAGCGCTCAGATATAAGAAAAAAAAAGGTTCTCTTAACGCAGTATGAAATATAAGGTCAAGATTATATTAAGACAAAATATTGGCACAGTGGATGGTAACACATTTAGCCAGTAAACAAAATAGTCGAAGATACTCCATTCAGCACTAAATGTTCGTTCACACTGCTCTACATTTTATCGTTCAAATATGAAAATGGGTATCTAAGGGCAAGCTTGTTTTCTTTTTTACTTTCTTTACTTCTTTACATGCTTCAGAATTATTTCTTTCAGCAAGTCTGTAATTGGACACAATTTCTTTACCTTTGTATCAAAATGAGAGAACTGTTATTCTTCAGCTATATTTTAAGTATGGCATAAGAAAGTTTATCCTGCTACGTGGTGTAGTGGACTAGAGCGTAATTCTTTGGTTCCCTGCCACGGAAGAGTCCGCGTTCGACCCCATCCCTATGTGGTGCCGATTTTATGCCCCCGCGTATAAGACCGGCGCCCACACGGCATCTTGAATAAATTGAGGAGGTATGATAGGTAGCGAACCCTGATCTAGAAAGCCAATTTTCCGGCTGGGAGTGCCGTGATGGTAACCACATCTCCTCCCCATATCGGTTGAGTCACGTTGGCAGGCTCTGCTCCTTGACGGCTCTACACCATAGGTTATGCTTTCAGTTAACTTTGGTTAACATTTATTGCATTGTCCTGTATGGATGAGTTGTATTTTAAAACTTGCATAAAAATGCCGTTTGATGTAATTTGTTCCATTTTCCTGGGGGATGACCAGGGTTAGAATGGCCAGTTACTATTAAGAATAGTTATTGTTAACTCAAATAATCTGGGTAGCACTTACTATTCTTGTACGTAAACCAAGTAAATGTTATAAATACAAAATTGCGGGTATTTTTAAGTTACAAGCAATTTTGAAGATACAGCCTTCTTACAACTTTCCAAACGCAACAATGTGTGATTATTAGAGAGATGTAAACCACTATAATAAACTAGTGGTGTGTGTTCTAGAGAAGTTAAACTTGATTATACATAAAAATAACCCATAAAATGGTGTGTACGTTGTACAAACCATAGGGCTACACGAAAGCGAGAATGATCTCCAAGTTAACGAAACCGAACGAAAGAATGCTGCTGCTAGCAAACACGATTTATTTCTACGAAGCTGATGTACTTGCATTCACAATTATTTCAACTGAATGAAATCAGGGAGGCGTATTTGTTCATGTAAAACACGTTGGCAACAAATAGAGTTAGTCAAACAGCTCTCTGTCATTCCTGAACAAACATTAATTCACAAAGTCTAGCCAGTTTTATTTGAGTTTATATGTGTGAACATTTCATGCAGTGATTTTAGCAGCTCTGCTGGAATAATACTAACCAAGAAGCCATCCATTAATATGAATTACGAGATTTCATTTCCTTTGTCTCCTTAGGAGTAGAGTATACCGGGAAGAATAGAATCAGGATTTAGAAGGATGCTTAAAACATATCGCAGAAGTTATATAAAGCTAAGAATTCTAAATGGTTACACATGAACATTTCTTGGAATGTCGTTTATTTTATTTGATATTTGCGAAATGTTTTTGCAAAACATTATTTACGTATTTATTTAATTTGAATTAATTCATTTTGAAACGCTTTTCAAAATTATGTCTCTGCTCTATATATTTAGATACAAGGTCAGGTAACAGCACTGAACACTCAGCATTTCACAAAGAATATTTTAGAACTGGTTAACACCGTTGAAAAGAAATATTTGTAATACACAAGAGTACTTTAAAATATTTGTGAACTCTGTATTGTTTTCAGTTTACAAAATCACAAATATTTTTCTTTCACGATGAGAAGCAATAAAATTAGGCAAAGACAATTTAAGGCAATTGTCTTATTTCTTCTAGATTGGGACCAGACACTTTATACCACCCAGTGTGTCTCTTTTTGGGAGTAACTGACCCTATATCTTGGAAATGTTTGATGCACCTACTGGTTTTTTAAAGACAAAAGGATACCAACATTAATGAATATTTTACTTAAGCGTAGAGTGACAAAAAACCTTATATCGTACACTGTTAAAAAGTAATACGTTTATGTTGAAACAAAAGTATGTTAATTTGACGGCACCTGGACACTTTTGACAACATTACCCTCCGAGGGGCTTGCCTGAATGCCGGATAGCGTTATATAAACCCTTCTATGCAGCGGCTTAAATTATATTTATATATCGCACCAATTTTAATGCCAATACGAAAATGGCACTCAACCATGAAGACGCGGTGCTCTGTGTTTATACCCAGGTGATGCTGGTTGTAGTAGTTGCTAGCCCAACCACACTAAGAGCACTGTAATTTGCTTACTGTTGCAGAAAGGTTAGCACTTCTTCTCCGTAGAGGGCACTATGATTTCAAGATACTCACATCAGTCAACTATGACGTCATTCTTGGTCAATCGGTGGGCGGGAAATGACGAATAAGAATGAACACCGTGTATAAGGCATAATAATTGTATCAAGTACTGCGATCAGTATGACATGAAAATCTGGGCATTCTTATGAAGGAATGGCTTTAGAAATATATTAACAAATTAAATTGACTGAATTTTAAAAATCAAATACATCCTTTGTAATATAACTCACGTTAGGAAAAATTTTCGTAAACTTATGATTGTTTCGTACTGTAAAATAGTGATTATTTGATCACATATTGAACATGGTAAAAGCTACCAGTTAACGCTTCATACGGTTTAAAAAAGCAAAGAATCTTTCTCTTAATAAGAATTGATCATCGCCATAGTTTCATTAACAATCTTAAATAGCAGCTATTAAAGTCCTAGCCCCTATGTTTATGTGTTTCTCAATAATCCATTCGGATTTCATCCTTGATGGCAGTGAAATCTGTTTTATGCCATTAAAAGTTGTATGGCAACATTATTCAAGCAGTTTTAAACCATCTACCTCACACTCCTCCTGTTGACCTGACTATAATTTCCGATTTATCCGTAATTGTGATGTCATGTCGAGTTCTGTCACATCATATATTTTATAATACCTCATTGATATAAATAGAACACATTCCACCAAAATAAAAATTCGGTATTTAAAAGCTCTGAATTTTCGCCAAACGGCCACACATCACATCCTGATTCCTTCCTGTATTCCACAAGTGGCCGTGGTGCTCCGTAACCTAGGAAGCCGTTTAGAAATAGGTTCCTCACCCGATCTAAATTTTCCAGCTGTCCCTACCAGATGCTTCCGCCACTGTCATCACGGATATATTATCCAGGATACTGACCTACATAAACTTGCAAGTCCAGTTTTTCTCCGGAAATTCGCTGCTGATTTCATTCGTATTTTATGACTTGCGTCGTGAATATGTTTCTTCTACCGTAAACTAAATTGCTGAAGATTTACCAACGTCTGTCCCATACTCGTTTACTTCTCTTTCCTACTACAAGCCTGTAGGTTTTGGAAGGTCAAGTTTTTTGTCTCGGTTCCATTAATTATTACCAGCATTGCCCAGTTTCTGAAGTGCTTGAAATGTATGCCAGATTTGTAACTGATATTGCTTTGTGTCTTTTCATTAAGAAATATTGGAGAGTACTTTTCTTAATTCCTAGGATAACAATAGAAAACATCGTACTTTTAAGCAAACCGTTAAATATATTCTTTTTATTTAAATAAATTATTTATAGCACGTTCAACAATATCCATTATGTATATTTTAGAAAGATAACTCTAAAGTATTTAAATTATAATATGTTTAGAAAGGTATAAATAATTAGGAATTAGGAATCATTTGCATATATTTAAACTAAAACTTCGGTGTACAGACAAATACCTAAAACAACCCACTATCTGCAGCATATAGCTTAAGAATGGTAATCCACTGAAGTCCATTGCATAAAAGACCCTTTAATTTTGTTCAACTTCAGTAAAAACACACACACATACACATACAAACAACCATAGCGTTTATATTTTCATAGGTAACGTTTGGCTATTGTTCATATCACTTCAGTGTATCACTTTTACTTCTAGTAGGTGAATTGCTATTTTCGTTTTGCTCTTCTTTGTTTTTCTTCCTTTAGTTTTGACATTATTTTTAGAAAGCAGAGGTAGATCTAGTATTCCAAGAACAATGTCTGTGGTCTGAAAGGTGATGCGATGTGTATTATTTCCATAAAACAATCAGATAGTACCGTGGTAGGAGATATTTACATCAGGTAAAAGCTAGCCAACAAGAAGTATTCAGAGTTTATGTCGTCACCCACAATTCCAGAATGGGGTTGAAATACTCTGAATGATTATTCATCGAACTATCTATGCTGATAAACCTACAAAATACACTTAAATAAATAATTTCTAAGAAGCGGAATATAATATTGAAACCAAATGGGATATTTGAGGTAAATTAGTAAAGCAAGTTGACAACATCACGCACTTAAAATACACAATTAGCGGTAACACTGCGGTAACACTGCTCTTCTTAAACAATAGTAAAAGAATATTTCAAAAGAAGATTATTCCTTGCAGCTAATTAGTGCTATCCTCATTTTATAAGGCTGAGAGAAGTAATGTCCATCCCATGCACACGTTCCTGAAGTGACCTCTTGCATGTAGGTTAAAAATATTTCTGGCATATTGAAGATCTGAAATTTTAAGTTCATTTATTTAGAGTAGATTGTTTCTATAAACTTTGCAAGATCCAGGGAACGGGGACCAATTCATTCTTCTGAACGAATATAGCAAACTTCCAGGGATAACTCTATTTGAAATTCCTATATTAGGAGATATCTCCCGATAGTATTGTGACTTTGTGGGTTCGTAGAATTAAAAGCTCAGATGCACAAACTCAAAATGTTCTTTATTTCCACCGAATTACATTTGGAACACTTGCCGATTACATAGAATTATGAAGCGCACACAATTACAATCCACCAGTTCGTCTGTCACAGGTCCACTCCACACTCGTAATTACGTACAACCCCTCTGATACACGTACGCAGTCTTCCAGTCCGTTCGCTAGCACTACGCTCTTCACGGCTGCTCGCCAAGCACTGAACTGATTCGTCCACAACAGCCCTTATATAGGAAAATCGCTGTTTCTGGAAGCTTCGTGGCCGGAACACCATCCCGACTGTTCCACACGTCAAGGGGAGGGGAGGAGACGGTATAGTGCCTATTGACACCTTCCTAACCATCCCCTATGTTAGCGCTACAAGATAAATGGATGGGCGTGGCCTAAATGTCTCCTGTCCCCTACCCAGCTCCAGGTGGTCGTGCCTTCCGATAATTGGGTGACAGTATCCATATACAATGTATATGCCTCGCTTTTACGCCGTATTGTACGCAACAATTAATTTTCGAAGATGAAGTTATCGTTAAGAATTTTATTATACAGTAAAACCTGCCTTAAAAGGACTCTTTATAGGGCGGGAACCTGGAAAAATGCATAAAAAATTCCGGAACAGGGCTATTTCTCAAGTAAAGCTATACTCTAAGCTGGAAAACTGTCCAACGTGGAAACGAAGTTACTTTTCGGCAGGGGCGGTTCCTCCATAAGGTTGCAGGTTTGCGCTAAACCCACTGATTCTGAATATACAACAGGTGCATTTTCCACATTAAAGCTGTACTTGTTTGCATTGTTTTATATACAAACATGTTTCAATTACGCTTATCGTCTGTAGCTGCCCATGACCGCAGAAATCGAAATAAACAGTGATTAGCTGTAGGAGCCGCAGGTTTGCAGTGAAGAGTTAACCTAAGATTTCGCCCAAATGTTGGCTCTCTGTGGGGGTTGCGTGAAGGTGAAGATATGGGAGGGGCTTCTTATACATAGCTTAAATGGAGGTTTATAAACCTAGCTCCTCCTACTCTTAGCAACGGCTATAGCGTGACCTTCAGGCTTAGCTTCTGCGTGCTCTGCTTTTCGAACACAGGGAGAATTTAATTAAATGCATGGAGGTTATTCAGAAGAGAGCTCTGTTAAACAACAACATGTTGTTCAGGCTTCTGGGTTTATGGCCACTTTGAAAGATTATAATTTTGTATTCTGGCTGTCTTTCTTCTACAAGATCATGCCACATGAGGACATTTTGTACAATCAGTTGCAGAAACGAGACTGTAATGCAACGTTTGCCATCGCCCAGCTAAACGCATTTAAAAGGGAAGTGCAAAAGGTAAGAAATAGCGGGATATCGAGGAACTCAAAGAAACTGAAATTAAGAGGAGAAGAATAGAAGATCATGATGTGAAAAGAAGAGAAGCTCTTGAAGTATATGACATTGTTAGGGAAGCAAAGGACAGATTTAGCTTCACGGGGCATCTGGTAGCCTCAACTTTGTTTCATCAAGAAAATTTCTAGGACATTTCCAGAGGGTTCCCTTAGAGAAACAATAAGGTTCTATCCTTTTATCTTTGGAACAAAAATTCGTACAGAACTGACTGTAATTTACAGTCGAGAGGAATTTCGTGGAATGTCCGGCGCTTTGTGCTTGATGGACTTCAATAAGGAAAACAATGTATGTACTACATTCAGCGAAAATGTCAAACTCCTCCGAGTACTGTTAACCATGCCAATGACTACTGCTGAAGCAGAATGCTGTTTCTCAACTTTAAAATGAATAAAAACTTTCCTTAGGAACACAATGTCGCAGGACCGATGGACAGCATTAGCAATGCTTTCATTTGAGAGAGATTTTGTTATGAAGATCAGCGACTTCAACGCAAAAGTTATCGATAGATTCGCCAGGTCTAAGGAGAGTACAACAGAGAATCTGTATAAATAGGTGAGTCATTACTACTCTGTATTTCATTTTTCATTTGTGCACCACCAATAATTTAACCCAGCAGCCGCCACTGCTTTTCGGACTCCGTGTGCATAAATAACATGATTAAAACGGGTCGCTTTACTTGTAATGGGTTACAACGTACGTATTTTGGAGAGGGTGATGACCTTGAGGGTCCTGCTCTGTGCCTAGTGGGCTAATGTGTCATGCTCCTGTTCTCTGCCATGTAATGCGGCCCGCGTGCGATCCCACCATTGATGGTGCGGAGTTTGTGTCCCGGGTATAAGACCGGAGCCCACTCAGCATCGTGAGGAGTTTGAGGAGCTTACGATAGATAAGTGGCCCTAGTCATGACTATGACAAGATATCCCCTCCCCTCTGGTGGTGTCAAGATGCTGACCACATCTCCTCCCCATGTCGGTTGGATGATCGTCCAATTCTACCTTGCGTATGTGGGTTTGAGACCGGCAATCGGGCTGGCAGGCCTTGCCCCTATATGGGCTCTCACGCCATCAGTTATTATTTAACATTATTTGATAATTTCGAGGACGACTGTGCTTGCACCGAAGTTCCATGAGCCATAATGTCATAAACCGCAATCCTTCGAGGAAAAAGGAAAACAAACCATTAGCCGTCTCAACTCTCTTCCAACACATATGGTAAGGTTACAACTGTTTTGCAGTGTCGTTGTTACAAGTGATCAAGTACAAGGTAAATAAAACCTTAACTTTGGAGATTTTTAAAAACTTATTATGTGTGTACAGATATCCTTTAAATGTTCTAAACATAATACATTATCACTGAAGGAAGAAATTAAGCTAATTCAAGAACACAAAAGGAACAAACGTCCAGGTAAAGAATTAATTCTGTTGTTTAAAGTGGGCAAAACTCAGATTTATGAGATTTTTAAAATATAAAAATTTCAGAAGTGAAGTTAAAGATAACGGCAGAGCATGTGAAACAAAACACAAAATCTTCTGAGCATGAGGAACTAAATCATGCAGTGTTCCAGTGGTTTGTTAGTACGCGCGATAAAGAAATTACTATTTTTGTTGTTGTTGCAATTTACGTCCACCAACTTTAAGTCATATCTGACGATGAATTGATGCTTAAATGAACCCAGTGTCCATAGAGCTTAGAGTTACCCGACATTTGCCTTTCAGGATAAGGGAAAACCCTGTAAAAACCTTATCAAGGAAACTCACCCTGACCGAGATTCGAAATCGGGACATCTTGAGCGTGACGCAGACACTCTACCACCACGCTTCCGGGGCGGGCATTCCCAATTCTGGACCACTGCTTCAGATCCAAGCTTTAGAGAAACAAGAAAATTAGGCAAAGACAATTTCAGAGCTTTCAATGGATGGCTCGGAGATTTCAAACATCACCACAACATTGTTTTGAATACTGTATATGGTGAAGTAAATGATGTTGATATGCAGACAGTTGCAGATTGGAGTGCGAAGAACTACAGCTTTGTATATAAGTTGAGAGTATGGTACATAATGCATATCTGCCAGCTATTATTATTTATCCTTCATATAATAATACTTTGTATTACTCCTTCACTGTAAACCTGTACGGCCTCTTCGTAGCTCCTCTGTATTCAAACAACCCTCAGTAAGAAGGAAACCTGTGTAAACGGTAACTTAATGTCGAAAAGATCGCGTTCCGTTTTGGAGCTATTTTACTATATTAATAACAAACCAGGTAGTGAAACAATGATTATAATACGCGCAGTATATATGCCTAAGGTTTTATTTTTACGTGCATAATGAACAAATACTGTTTTGACAGTACGAACTGAAGGCGTTATCTGACAGTTGGCGTTCACAGAACCTTGAGCAGATTAACACAATAACATGGAGATATTGCTGATCCTGTCGAGTCACGAAATGACCAATATTTGATTCAAGTGTAATTGTATTGAATAAATAAGGGAGGAAAATCCACGGACAAAATAATAAAATAAGACTAGAAGGAGTAAACAAAGGAAGGGATAAGATGAACCCTAGAAAATTTGTTAGAAGGAACGCTGCATTAAATGTGCAGAAACCGCTTGGTAATCCACAGAATGGAACTAGTGGATATGAAAATGTTTCGAAGATACGAAATGATTTCAAAATAATATTAGGAGACTACGATGCAATCTACAACACCGTTTTGTCAAACATAAAATTTGTTTTCGGTGTTGTAAGTGGGGAATTTGTGTAGCATAGCAATCGACGACTGAATGAATGTTTGATGCCATGAGCCTATCTTAATTTGTTGTTGCGGTCCCTCCTGACGAGTCTTGTATAACAATGCTCTAAATTTGCTTAGGTCGGACAACGGAGATGGCATATACTGTACCATATATAAATTTAGCCCCAAGGCAGGAAAATTGACAGGAGTGTTTTTGCCTCCAAGGGACGCCCGTGTCTAATTGGTTGAGGTGACCGAGAGCTGAATTAGGAAGCTGTGATAATGAATATTTAATAAGTCAATGCAAACTACAATTGTCCTGCATCTGTTTGCCTCTGCACCCATTAAACAAGTGACATTTTCGCAAAAAAAAATATATATATATATATAAATTATCCGATTATATCGTTTTTAATAAAAATTAAACTATTAAAATGTTTATTGCATACATTGTATTTAAATTCTCGTGTGTCTTTTAACGTGCATTTAATTAAGATTTTAAAGTTAAAATCTTTAAAAGATATGAACAGGTGCTCATGAAATATTTTAATTACATGCAAAATCTTTTTTTTTTTAGCAATATTATTGCTTTAGACAAAATAACCTTCTCCTATCTCCAGTCCTTATCGTTTTGCATTTTAACCAAAAATTATGTGTTATTCCACGAGAAATGCATCTTCGCAGACGCCCTGAGTACAGAAAAAGTAACTTCCAGGAAAACTTTCATGTGCGCGTGTATTTCAGGGAACACCATACTCACACAACAAAAAGAGGAGGTTAAATACCAAACGTATGTAGTGCTGAACTTCATTATCTTCCATAAATTTAACATTAAGATTTTCAAGAACAGTTCCATAACTCAGAATACATTAGTAAATGTGTGTTACGGGAATAGCCTTGCTCAACATGAAGAAATGAACCCATTTTACTAGAGAAGATGTAGATAATGTTTAAGCACAAATTTTGAAGATTTTGTTGAAGGATTTTCCAGTTTCGGGTGTTCTGTTGGTTACTGTTTCTAGTTTTAAACTACTCATGCATTTTTCAACCAGAAGGTCGTTACTATTTGTTTCCATTTATTCTCCCTGTTCTTGTTGCCCTGATCATGCAAACGAGTACCCCATCTGAAAGCAGAAATAATAAGCCTTTCTAGGAAATGATATAGAAATGTAAGTACAACATCGGATTTTAATAATAAAACATGTATAAACTTTGTTGAATGAACATGGAATGGAAGTACGTGGTAAATACGTAATTTGAAAATAGAAAAGCAGTGCTATTGGTCCTAAGGAGAGACAGCAGAGTTCAGAACTGTAATGTGTAGTGTTCAACGCCCGCGTATACTGCAGCAGGCGGTGACACTGTTGATACATGAGATAAAGATGGAGTACCAGTGGATGGCGGGGCAAACCGGAGATCCCGGGAAAAAATCCACTCCAGCACTGTGTTCTCCACCACGCACCTCACTTTGCGCCCGCCTGAGATCGAACCCAGGCCGCTTTGGTCAAAGTCGAGCGGTCTAGCCACCCAGCCACGGCGCGGCCGAAAAGCGCAGAGTCCTTACAGTCCCTGGTGGCCAGCGATCCGGCGCACGATGATTTACAGAAATCAGTGTATCCGTCATTCTTGCCAAAACTTTCCAGGAGAATGAAACTATCTAGCCCAGAAATTGCCTATCGATCCACGGAAACACCCGAAAAACTCAATGAGTCAAGACATTCAGCTAAGAAAATCGAAACCAAGGCCTCATGAATGCTCGTAAGGTTACTTCTCGCACCGTACACCTTTACTGTGCACGCCCTCTAGGTGGCTGTTGTCCCCTGAGCAGTGTTATCCTTATAGATTGTTACAGCATTATAATGAAATATTTGTTCTCTTTTAATTCTGGTTGAATTTCAATGGGAAATAAATTTACAGAGAGAGCTTAAGGACTAAGCACAACAAGCCTCGACAGGTAAGTGTCCCATTTAATGATGTAACTTTGCATTTATGCATTTTAAGAAGCAACGAATACAATAAATGACAATCATTTCCAGATGCTATTGATGCATTTTGAAGAACAGTTTTGTTTAAATGTGGCACTGGAATATGCACTCATGGATATTTCACAGATATTTTGCAGATGCCGAAGTTAATTGAGTAAGCTGACACAAAATGTTTCCTTATCAATTCAACAAGAACCTCATTCTACACAAGTGAAATAGAATAAATAAGAACAACGAATCATATTAAAGATACGGAAAAGTTTTCTTAAAATCTGACTTAAAGATCAGTAATAAATTAACACTAAACGCATTTCTTCATTAGTTTCATGAAGCATTATATAATTCAGTGGGAAAAGCACCTAAGGTGAAGAACAAAAAATCAGAGATACTAAACGTCGGACACTTACCCACAGAACGCCCGCCTCGGTAGCGTGGTGGTAGCATGCCTGCCTCACGTTCAAGAGGTCCCGAGTTCGAATCTCGGTAAGGGTGAGTAACTTGGATATGGTTTTTTCCTGGGGTTTCCCTTATCCTTCAAGACGAATGTGGAGTAACTCTAAGCTCCATGGACCCTGGACTCATTTGAGCATCATTTCACCAATTCCACTCATCGTCCGATATGACTTAATGTTGGAGGATGTAAATAACAAAACACATTACCCAAAGAACTGCCACGTTGCATATGAAAAATGCTTCAAGGTTCTTTAGTGAGCCGAACACAGGCAAAGGTCCGAGGATCTAACCTCGTTTCCAACAGGAATGCCGTGTGACAATGAAAACAAAAGAAGTCAGGATTCCTAATACACAGATCGCTTTCATTTTGTGTAAGTGCGAAATATAAAAAAAAAAACAAAATTGAACAGCATAAAATTTTCGTTAATAATTTACAGTACCTCTAAATATTTTTCATAATATCCCCCAAGCAATTAAAAAAACAACAGAAAATTTGGAAATGATTTCTGATACCTCTGTAGGTTCTAAATGTTAATTTTCACTTTTTCAGCACCTACAATGGTTGATGGAATCTGACACTTCATTACGAACCCATTAAATTCACTGTGGTCGCTGTGTAGGAAAGTTAACTTAAAACCAACGACTTCCTGTATTACTAGTGCTTCAGCTATAGAATATCTGAAAACAAGACTTTGTGCTTATAAATACAGGAACAGTACTATGTACCTCAGAATTAAAATGACTGAGATCTGAAAATGCTTAGAAATATATCTAATGCAAGTGCCTAACCATTAAATCGCTATTGAACATAAAACCGGGTGCGCAATTGGTGTCAAGCGACCTCCAAACCGTCCCCTTTACATTTTCTGTTTACAACATAAATTTCTAAACCAGTGGTAAAACACTATAGCATGAAATTACATAATGATTATACATTGTTGTGACTTTGTGGGTTCGTGAAATTAAAAGTCCAACTGCACAACTCAAAAATTTTCTTTATTTCCACCGAATTACAGTCAGAACACTTGCCGATTACACAGAATTACGTAATGCACACAATTACTATTCACCGGTTCGTCTGTCACAGGTCCACTGCACGCTCACAGTTACGTACAACTCCTCTGATGCACGTTCACAAACTTCGGGTCTTTACTTACACGGCGCTCCTCACGGCTGCTCGCCAAGAACTCAACTGAATTATCGGTCGCATCGTCCCTCTATTTATAGGTGGCTAAATGTTTCTAGAGAATTCTTTACCATGGAGGGGAAAAATATTCCGGAGATTTCGCGTTTTTTCAGGCGGCAGGTGGAGGGGGGAAACGAAGTTTCAGCCACCCCCGTGGTTTCCCCTCTCTCCACTCTGTCATGCCTCCGCAGGCGCCAGCTGACCGGCGACGGTGCGGTTCTGATGCCACACGATACCCTCCACCGGCCATCCCCTCGCGTAGCCGACCGCAAGTTCGTCGATTGGGTAACATTATGGGCTCTAATATTTTGTGTAACACTCTAAAGCAGTGAGTGTGTTTGTGTGTGTATTAGTGTGTGTGTGTGTGTGTGTGTGTGTGTGTGTGTGTGTGTGTGTGTGTGTGTATTACTAAATACAGCTTCCCATTACTGGAGGCTACCATTAGGAATACTAGTAAGCAAAAAATAGGTATAATATTTTATTTCAATTTATGTTTTACGCTGCTCTTGAACTCCCTGGACATACTATTTTTAATATATATTTGTACACTTGTTTCACATCCTGATTTTTACATTTATTTCACATTCTGATATTTGCATTTTGGACAAAAACATATGAGAGAACAAACTTGCTTGACAGTAAAACGAGATTGCTTGAAGTACTAAATAACTACAGAAATATTTATCTTCGTTCAAAAAAGAACTGATATGAGTATTAAAACTTGGAAGATTTTCTATCACATGTTCTGCTTTCAAATAACTCACATAGTCAAAGGAATTCACATACTCCGCGTTGCAGCTCATACACTGTATGAACCTGCAACTACACACAAAACTGCTGTCTGGCAGACGGAGTGATAACAAAGTTCGTTCAACAAGAATTTGTGGGGTACATCAGGCATATCTGATCAGAGTTGCTGTAGATAATCCATGAGGCGTCCCTTAATCGGAGCCATGCCCACCTCGGTAGCGTAGATGGTAGCGTGCCTCCCTCACGTTCAAGAGGTCCCGAGTTCGAATCATGGTCAGGGCGCCACAACTGGGCATTCACAAAGTCTATGCGGTAGCGTAACCTCCCCATCACATTTCAGACACTTACTTGAAGCTGAGAGCCGTATTCTATGTAATCGACTGCGGATGGCCAGGATGTCATGTACCACTATAAACCATAGAGATCGGAGTCTAGCCGACAGATGTTTCGAGGAGATCTTGGAGAACATAGCGGAACAGTGAGTGCCCGATGTCCAATTCCGGGTTATGCGGATAGCAGGAGCCTTACATTGAAGCATAAAAAACTCAGATTTGCTTAGAGGTGTAGTCAGTTGCGGTCAGTAGATAACTTCGGTTATTCACATAGCTGCGCATGTAGTCTAAGGTTGTCGGAATCCGTCTAACATCAAGTGGGGTGTCGAGTCCTAAGGCAGAAATCCAATATTGTAACCACTTGCTGGAGAAAGTACAATCCTTGTGCTGTAGCATCTAATTCCGAATAAAGAGAAGCGCTTTACATCTTAGCTCTATATTCCAAAGACCAATACCACCTTCTTTCGGTTGCTTATAAAGGGTTGTCACAGGCACTTTGAAAATATTTCCCTGCCTTATATACCAACCAACCGCTGCAGTTAGTTGCCGATGATGTTGCTTCGTCATGAAAAGGATTTGTGCCAAGTACCACAGCCTGGAAAGTACATAAGTATATATGGCCCACATTCTTTCATATAAACATAGTTCTCGATGATACATGGATTTACAATGTACTTTGATTGACTGGACCATGGGCGCTCAATTTATTGATTGCATTTCGTTTAAATAGGGGGAATATTATACGCCTAAAATTAACTGCCTTATAGTCTTCAAGGGGGGTAGTGCAGGTGGTTCTCTCCATGGACCTATGGACAATCAGCATTAAGTGACAAGCCAGAGACTTTGCCATACTCCTGAAGGAAGCAGAAGTATCTGGGTGTCTGGAGTCAAGACAAGTGAAGAAAATGTATGCGAGAGGATAAACAGAATGGAAGCCACATGTGGACGATATGAAATATAACATACTACTTGAAAATGGTTATAATCTGCAAAATATACTTGGAAATGATCTTTATTTAAAGCAAACAATTATTCACAAGAATATTCTATTTAATGTTCCAAAAAATTATTTTTCGATATAGTTAGAGAACTTTCAGTAACGCTGAGGTCCGATACCGAAATAAATAAAGTCATAAATTTGGTTTTATTTTGTGCAAAATGCTTCAAAAAGCATGGATTTGAACCACTGGATCCATTGTTTGTTCCAACTGCATGTGTAATACTGCATTTAGTTTTACAATTAAATGAGGGTATAGGATGTTTTCAGTATAATCTATTTAGATGTTTGTTAAGAAATGCACAACTGCTATTTTAATAAGTAGCTATTTCCAGCTTTGAAAAACCAATTATTGATGTTACGCCCCAATATTCCTCCAGGACGCCCCTCCGGATGCGGCTTGCGTTTTTAGACACCTGCTTTACTTATTCTAGTACATTTTAGAATGTCTTATTTATTTAATTTAAACTTATCCAACGTTTTCAGTTTGCTTAGGCTACAAAGTTTTACTTAATCCTTGGAATGTGATGTTAAATTTTAAATGTGTGAAGTAAATATTTAAATAAAAATGTAAAAATCTGCTTTAAAGATAAGAGAATAAAGGTGTATAGGAATTTACATTTAGACGTGTACAGAAGAAAAAGAAAAAAGGCTGGAGCAATTCAAACCTTTAAGAAACCCATTTAGTTTATTTTATAGTTTTATCAAGTATAGTTACTCCATGTATGGGATATTTTATAGTTAAAAGGCATCTTTATTCATAAAATAAGCTATGGTGTACTTCCTTATAAAATCTTAAACGTATTTTCAACTTAAGCAAGTCTTAAGATAATTTCTTCAATGATAGTTTTAAATGTCTTGCTCTGAATGCTCTGACTGTTAATGGCAGCATAAATCCCCAGACATTATCCATTCGTCGTCTCACATATTTCCATTTAAATGCTAATACCCATGCAGACATTAATATCCCTCTATAAGCAAGTAGTCCAGGGATGTCTCCTTCCATTATTCTGGCTCATTACTAATGTAGGGTCTATTTTATAGTCTCTCTACACAAAGACCACATTCATATTTATGTTGATTCTAACATAAACCAGACATGATATATCCTTTGGACACTGGCGTGTGCAATAGTAACCTATTCGGGAGGAACAGCATATTGTAGAATTGAGATTCCTTCTCTGGTATCCATATTTCATTACATTTAATTCAACGAGTTATCCACAATTATCAGTTAAATCCTACCGAGCACGATGGCTCAAACGTAACGACTGCGGTCTGCATTATCAGGATTCGATACCCAAGTACGACTTTCCTAATCTTGGATTTCTTTCACTAAGGCGAAAGCTGAGAAGGATGTTTACCTCACATTTTTCGTTTCATTTTCTTTTATTTTCTTCATGTAATTTTCCCCGGCCTCTCTATCCAGGTTGATGTTGGGCACTGTATGGTGAACTAGAACTCCGTAGAGCTGAAGACGCTGCTTGCACCCGTTAGGGAATCGCCGTGGCAGTAGTGCCATTTATAAGTTCTGCATCCTATAGGATACTTTCATCTTATCCTTCCTCCTCAGGAAGTGAGGATCTCTCACAAGAATTGCGGCACAATTAACTCTTGGCTGCCGTGACGTAATTCCCAAAGTGTTAGACACATAGCAGAACATTTCTATAATTACTTATACTTTCTGTGTAAAGTTTAATTTAATCAGCCCAATAATAATTACAGTATTGAATTATGCGACGCTATGGGCAATGGTTAAGTTCATTCTTAGACTTGATTTTTACAAAGGAGACTCGTAATATGCTTATTACGTTTTTCTCCACTTGTATTCCGATTTAAGTATCTCAGGTCATATCGGCGACAATTTAACTTGAGCAATGTACAATTGCTTCTACAGCAGTATTACTTGTGTTCATACTCGAGTTAGGAGCAATCAAACGAAAGTACTTCGTCAGCTGGACCACAGATAACATGTAGGCTATAGTGTGTCCTTTTGTTTCCAAAGTGACACCTGGAAGGAAGGAAGAATCGTACAGCCGACCCAAAAGTTGACCAGATCCGGACAGCAGTATTTGCTAGCAATCATTCCAACATAAAACTTGTAGTAAAGTCTGCTAGCCCTATCTGAGTAAACCGCAATTAAGAGTTCCCAGGTGCAGGAAGCCCACAGAGAGCTCACAGCTCACAGAGAAGTAAGAATCCAAACACCAGAGCAGGATCTTTACAAAGAACAAACTTCAGAATCCTGCAACAGCATACAAAACGGTGTAGGATAGTGCTAAAACCCTGAAACAGAAATGATAAAGCAGGTGAAAAAAAGTGATGGGGATTAAAGTGACAAAGGACATTTGAAAAGAATAGGAACCATTCGAGAATTCGGCTGCTGATTTGGTAGAACTACAAAAGGAAAAAAAGGGGGCAACAAGAGCTAGGTGGGAGTTAGTCTGCGACCTAATGCAAGCGTCATAAGTTACCGTGGAGTACAATGTTCCGTTTGTGTTGAAACTACCTTTAGTACTCAAAAACGAGTTCCCACCTTTTTTGGGGCTAACATTGTAGCTTCTGATTCCCGGGATCATCATGGTGGGCTATGGATATTCCACTCAACGGTATAAAATGTCCTTAATCTTGTATTATTTGGAAGAGTAGCAAAGCTGGTAGCTCCATTCGTAGATTTACATCACGTTAAGTCCTCAAGCGTGATAAAGAGGTCTCTTCCCAAAATTAAGGAAACTTTTACGCCCAATATAGGAAATCTTGGAACCTGAGTATCAGGGCAGTGAAAAGCCTGCATAAATAAAGCTATTTACGAGGGCTGTTCAATAAAGAATGGTCAAAATCTATTTACGGTCATAATTTTTCGCACTAGAATTCATTCTTATTATACTCTGTTAGCTTAATGTGAAACAAACCAGCCATAGTGGTTTCATTGTTAGTACTCCTGGTTCCCGCCTGTGAGAACAACGCAAGTTCAGACATTTTCAGTATCGCCTACCGCTGCCATGGAGGTAACATGCAGTTAAAGTTGATGTTTGAGGAAGATCCAGCGTTTCTTTCAAACGTAATCACTGCTGATGAAACTTGACTACATCATTTTGATCCTGAGAGCAAACAGCAAAGCTCATTGTGGATATATCCCTCATCACCAATCCCCCAAAAAGTAAAAGTGGTTGCTTCTGCTGGGAAAGTTAGGGTCATCTCATTCTTTGATTTTCATGGAATTGTTTATCAGCATGTTGTACCTGCACACACTTCAGTAACTGGACAATATTGCAGGAATGTCCTAAAAACATTGAAAGTCCATATCTGGCGCAAAAGACCACATTTCCTTGACGCAGGCTGGATGCTGCACCACGATAATGTGCGGCCGCATATTGCCAATGTTGTTGCTGAATATCTTGCAAAAATCAACAATAAGTGCATCCCTTACCCTCCTTATAGTCCGGATTTAGCCCCATGTGACTTTTTCTATTCCCTAACTTGAAGAAACGCCTTCGCGGGAGGCATTATCCATAATCAGAGGCAATGGTGAAGGCTGCTGAGGCGATTTTGAAGGATCTCTCACAAAATGGTTCCCAGCATGTCTTAGAGGACTGGCAGAAATGCTGGGACAAACGCATCACATTCTGAGAAGGACCATCAAAATTATGAGGATGAGTTAAGGTACGTTGTCAAAAATAAAATCTTTCTCTATTGAACCACTCTCGTATATTCACATACAGATATTTGAATATCCACCTGACATCTACGGACTCTATGGAAAACAGAAAATAATCTTGGCTGAAGGAAAAACATTTCACCTGCAGCAGTGAATCAAACATTGAATCTCTGAATATGTAGGCCACCAAGCGAACCACCAGAACACCGAATTTATGAATGCGTTCTTTTACTTCTGCTTTCTGGTCCTACATCGATGCATTGACCTCCACACAGTTAGGGGAACGTTTTTGTTAGGACATCTGTGAGCTGGTAAAATTCCCTCGTTTCTAATTACTAGACCTAGGATCATTTTGTATTTATTGCACATTATATCGTTTTATACGTTGACTGCAAAGCATACTCTACGAACTGAAGCATAGACATTACTATACTAAGACTGCTTTCACACATTTTTACATATTTCTAAATTACATATTTTGCATATCTAACATTTTATGACCCTTAGAAGTGCTAATAACTAATGAAGTAAAATAGTTAAGATCATTTCATTATTAGTTTGTGTAGTTGGCACTGTTAAACGTTTGTTACATATACCTGTGATAAACAATTTCAGGCTGAAGGAGAAATAATTCCTGTACAATGGTGTCTTGAATGTCAGAAGATAGTTTTCTCCATAGAAACATATTTATGAAGAATGTAATTTATAACAGAAAGTATGAAAGGATATTTTATTGTGCATTACATCACAAATAAACAACAGGTGCACATTCTTATAGTCAGCTATTGTTTATTAGGAAGCTATTGTGTTGTTTTATTTATTACAGGTTTTATGAATGTTAAAAGTCACATGAAACAGTAATATGATTGGGGAATGCATGAAGTAATAAAAGCAATAAATATGATGATATAGCGAACAAACAATGGGTGACAATTTATTTTCATTCAAGATCCCGAAGTTTAATTCACTTTTAACCTTCATGAGGTGTTCGGTTCTATTTTGACCCAATTAAAACTTTTATCTTCTATAATTTGGCAATGTTTGGTTGAAATAAATTTCGTTCCCTTACTTTGTCTCTCACTAAGGCATACTATGATAGAAAAAGGACTCTTTTAGAATTATAGTATGGCCTTCACAGAAGTAACACCTCTCAAAATATGTGTATTCTTTTTTACCCACGCTGTTTTAACCTCTATTAGTACATCAATATTCAGCTTGTCAACAATGGAACGATTATGTGCTGGGTATAAGGAACTGAAGTTATAGTTTTCTTGAATAGTGGAATGTCTATTTCAATGGAAAGGAGGAAAGGCGGAACGTAAGTGATTATTTTTGCTGTAATCAAATCAGAGTATAAAGTGATTCAGTTCTCTCATGTCACTATACTCTGTTTCATATAACCTTGCCCCGCTGACATGTAACACTCCGCGTGCAACTACCTTTCCCCTCACCCTAATTGGCTAATGCTTTCGTGCCATAGACCATAGGCGGTGCCTTCCCGTCACATTTAAACCTGCAGTAAACGTGATAATAATTGCCACGAAGATAGATAAAAATCATACAAATAAGAATAGGAAGGCATGCAAAAATAGAAGTTTATAATGAAACTGAGCAAGTTGAAACTGAATGAATGAGCAATAAAACTGAAACAAGTTTATAATAAAAGGCCTTCTGCTTTTCCACTGGGATTTTTTTAAACCAGCTCACATACCTTACAAAAATGCTTGTCTTTCAGTCTAAAAAGTCGTGTCACGCCATACTTGTCGTGTGTCCTTCATTCACCCAAGTCTCGGCGAGGTAGTATATTTTGCGATTTGTGTCCCGTTACAGTCTGATTGTCCTTAAATAACGTCTTCTCCACACAGCAATATCGCACCTGGAGTGGTAAGTTCTCCTGTTGTCTCAATATCATGTCGCGATGTTTCTACGCATCTAAACACACCTGTAATTTCAGAGCACAGCTGTTCGACTTCTCTCACTGACAAAGACGGATTCTAGTCTGTGAGTGTATTAAACACATGCAACACAATTCTTGTTTCGCCGCATTGCAAAGGTTTTCCCTTGCGATGCTTCAGCGAAAAACTGGCGGTAGACTCTGCCATTACGATCAGTAAAATAATTTAGTTCTCGCACTCGACACAGCACACCCTCGAATGGTGATATATGACTAATACATTTCAAAACAAGGTCAGTGATACAAGTCATATAAACATATATGTCATCACTAACGCTAAATCACGTGCTATCGTGCCATGTGCTTGAGAGCAAAGGAACCTCCTCTTTTTTCGTTTAAGAATTAACATGCATTTCAGATAAATCAACTCTGTTGCGTAATATATTTAATTCAAGCAGTTACGAAAATATAAATTTGGAAATTCTCTTCCAACATATAACGATATATCACAATGTTAAATAACGGACTAATTTTTACCGCGCAACAGTCTGTACTACAATAGCAGTCAATGAGAGGTGATAAGTCACGTGACCGTTAAGAAATGCGGGGCAAGTTTAAGTGAAACAAGGATTAGTTCTGTTCTTTAGAATTTGTCTACCTTTTAAGTGTCTTTCTTAAGATAATGGCCCATTTGAAAACTGATGAACCAGCAGAGAGGCATACTGGTTAACACATCTGATAGTGATAAAGTAATTTCGGAGGATGAAGACCATGTTTCAGAGAGCACAGATGATCATCATTTGAATCTGCATCCCGCACATAAGAAGACAATTATGATAGCAATACTCCTAACTTACGAAGAGAGGTACGTGTCTTCTACAAAAAATGATAACAAATATAAAAGGTTCACTAACAAGAAACATCTGACACACGCATGTACAAATTGTAAGTAAAATTAGCCACAGGGCATACTTCACCTTAATATTCTATTACTATATTACTGTACTCTTTCATTATCCAATCTGAATGATTAATACACTAAACCAATTAAATTATAACTTTATTTATGACTTCTAAATAACCTATTAGAAATAAAAGAAAAACCTGGGAATTTTTACATCCGAACCTCTTGTGTGCATGTGCAAAATAAACATCTACTACAGTTAAATTAATTATGTATTTAAACATATTTATCTATTTAATATTATTGTAATCCAGATTCTACTAATGCTTTAAGTCGTATTTTGTACTCAGTACCACATTCCACTCTGCGCCTTTTCTTGCTGACATTTCAACCACATAAATGTTACCCCTTTGTTATGTTAAATAGCGGTTTAAAATCCCACTTTATGTTTTTCTGAAACATTAACATTAGGGATTACGCTGCTTGCCACAGAGGTGGTTTCTTTCTTCTGCTCAAGGCGCTACTTTGGCTTATTTGTTTCTTTTTCTCCTATCCTAGAAGTACCGCATTCGTATCCTGCTTCCTTAGAGTTGAAACTTGTTCTTACTTGTTCTGTGAGAGAACTTCCTTTGGTTTGTTTCTTTTTATTCATCATTATCCACAACACCGGTTAGTTTTCGTAGCACTTTGGGAAGTTATTTCGTTCCAAAGTTTTGCATGTGTAATGCGGTTCTCTACTTTATGCAGAAACCACTCGAGAATGTTATATATGCCAGTGCACTAGGTTCGATGTTGCTGCTTAAGAGTTTTATATCTTTAAAGCAAGCATTCCGAAACTTTTATACTGAAGAAGCCTCTTACCCACCTATTGTAGTGGAACGAAATGCATCCTCGCATCCATATGAGGATTGCATTCTGCAGGTCCCGGTTTGATTCTCTTAGACCGCCAAATCTGATCCTGAATTACTCACGAATTTCCTGCAGTGATGAGCGATAATTTCCTTTTCATACCACTGACCACTCATCTTTTAAATTTTCTTCGAAGTTTCGTATCGTATGGGGTACCGGAAGATGCGTCGACTGGAACTAAAGGAAAATAAATTTGTACTTCATTTTGCGTACCTCAATGTAGTCTGATTTTTAAAAGATATACTATGATCGCTTTATTAGATCTTCAACGGATTTTCATGCTTTGAAGTGGACCATAACAGCAGCATCGGAAACTACCCTCACTGGGTACAATAAAATACAAAAGTATAATGTAATGTACACTTTCATATATCTCAAGTGATTGTACATTTAAATAAACGCAACACAAGTGGAGGGTAATGTGGACACTGAGCAATAATACTTCGTGTCTTTATTCATTGGTACAGAATTTAGATGCGTTTGAAAGAACCGCTGGGTAGGAATGGGCCTGGACTGCTAACTGCAGCGGATTCATTCGAAATAATTTGATTTATTTCAATTAATCGTAAAATGTATTATAGTTTATAGGGTAACATATTAATTTAAGCGAAAGCTAGTAAAACAAATTTACAGCTTCTATCTTTACTGTCAGAACTTTATAAATCATGGAGATAGGAAGCCGAAGTAAAATATTATAAATATATAGTCAAGTATAGTATCGAAAATTATATATTGCAAATTCCGAATAACTAAAGGATGGATTGAGTTAAGAACTGAATTCATTTTAAGAGAAATTTATATACTTTGATGCACGTTTTATTCTAATTGTTTTACTGCGTGGCACAAACACGTTGTCGTTGCCTTCCTAATGCGAAAAACGTTACCAGAAATTAGAAAGGATATATGCAATCCTGATTCAATCCCTACTACCGTCAAATTCTCTCATTTTGCTGCAAGAGTTAGTGTATTTACTAAACAACTAAAATGTAATTTACATTACTGAATGAATAAATAGATAAATAAATAGATAAATAACCAGATAGCCAGATAGCCACATAGCCAGATAGCCAGATGGTCAGATGGCCAGATGGCCAGATGACCAGATGACCAGATGAGCAGATGAGCAGATGACCAGATGACCAGATGACCAGATGACCAGATAACCAAATAAATAGATAGATAGATAGATACATAAATAAATAAATAGATAGATAGATAGATACATAAATAAATAAATAAATAGATAAATAAATAAATAAATAAATAAATAAATAAATAAATAAATAAATAAATAAATAAATAAATAAATAAATAAATAAATAAATAAATAAATAAATAAATAAATAAATAAATAAATAAATAAATAAATAAATAAATAAATAAATAAATAAATAAATAAATAAATAAATAAATAAATAAATAAATAAATAAATAAATAAATAAATAAATAAATAAATAAATAAATAAATAAATAAATAAATAAATAAATAAATAAATAAATAAATAAATAAATAAATAAATAAATAAATAAATAAATAAATAAATAAATAAATAAATAAATAAATAAATAAATAAATAAATAAATAAATAAATAAATAAATAAATAAATAAATAAATAAATAAATGAATGAATGAATGAATGAATGAATGAATGAATGAATGAATGAATGAATGCATGAATGCATGAATGAATGAATGAATGAATGAACGAATGAACGAACGAACGAACGAACGAACGAACGAACGAACGAACGAACGAACGAACGAACGAACGAACGAATGAATGAATGAATAAATAAATAAATAAATAAATTAATTAATTAATTAATTAATTAATTAATAAAATTACCAAACAGGCAAACAAATAAATAAATAAATAAATATATAAATAAATATGTGTAGGGATTCCTTTACGTACTTCTACTTCACATACTTGTATTGTGCCTTTGCTGGGTTCTTAAAAATTAAAAGGTTTGTTTGCACACATTTAAAATGCTCTTTATTGTAAGTAAAAGTAAGTTCTGTTCCACTCTGCCAGCAGCAGAATGACGTAACACCCATAAACGCAGTCCTGAAGGTCGTCTACCACACGTCCAGATAGCTGCACACTCTATTAACTACTGCGAGTGTAGTTCAAGTTTCCACTCAACTCACAGACTGCACAACTGCCCTCCAAACTGACTAGTTCTGACAGCTGCGGCGCTTTTATACCTCCAGTCATGGCTCTAGAACTCAGTGGATTGCTCGGTAACAATCACGATGCAGCAGGAAATTTCAGACTATCTCTGCTTCTTTCCCTCTCGGCTAACGTTCAGCACTCGCGCCCCTCACTATCTGTCTCTTTCTTTTGTGCTCGCGGGTAGCTCCGGTTTTGCGCCGCTTCAACGAAATAATGCGATCGGTGACGGTATCACTTTGTAGTATCAAATGAAGCGAGACCACTAGTTCACTGCAAACCACAAGAGATTAACCATCTACCAGGAAGACTGGGTGCAGGTAAGAGAACCTGGGCGCTATTAGTTGCAGGAGTATACGCCACAGGTGCCGGCTTGAAGACACACACGCATTCACACATAAACCTTTTCTATAATCTTTAAGGTTTCCAAGCACTGCAGGAAGCTTGAGTACAAGAAATTTCCATACTGAAATTTTACACGAATACATTTCCATTGTTAAAATATTTCTGTCCTCAGTTATATTATTGAATATTGCTTTAATGTTTTTCCTCTGTGTCATGAGCTACATACGTTAAAGCATAGCAATAAACTATCACATCGTTTTCAAGAAAGCTAATAGACGCATCTATTTCTAAGTCTCTCTCTCCCTCTCAAGAGTCTTTCCCTAAATTTTCGGGAGTATATATTTTTGATGCTGTTTCTACTTAACTCTTAAGACTGCATTAAAAACTTTTTTCATTTTAGTTTATTTATTCTTTTTAATCATTTTCTAATGCCTTGTTTTCATAAGCAATATAATTTTGGGCATCGTTAAACTCAATTTAATAATTCCTTTCCAAGAATGTACTTTACTTTCTGGTTTCTTAATATGTAGAATTAGTCTTAATAGAATAGCTCTTATACACAATTAATGTCCGTGTACATTAATATATTAAATTTTTCATAAATCACCTGTAATATGCAGATTTTATTTCGTAATTATATTTGACTAAATAAAGGAAGTGTGCTGGATAGCCGAAATGGGTGAGATTTATTATCATCATCAGCATTATCATTATTACTATTTTTGTTGTTCATATTACCATTGTTGGTCATATTACCTACTGTTTCTTTTCCTCGAAATCCTGGTGCTTAGAATTTTCAATTGTATATGCGAGTACATGCCGTATTCACATCTGATCTGATAGCTTCAATGCACGAAATTCATTGTGTGAATAATATACTTTTGGGAAAGAAACTGCATGCCCTGCACTGTGGCATAGCGGGTTAAGGCAGCATGCCTTGGTCCCTGGTCAAGGAAAGCGACCAGGGATCAATCCCACCCATGGTGTGTGGTTTTAGTCCCGGTTATTGGACCGGGTGCCCACTCAGCATAGTGAGGAAAGTGAGGAGCTTACGCCTGATAAGCGGCCCTGGTCAAAATAACCAATATTCCGGCTGGGGGATGCCGAGATGCTGTCCAAATCTCTTCCCCGTGTCGGTTGAATGATCGTGCACCTCTGCTGTGCTTAGTTGGGCGTGAGGCCGGCAGTAGGGTTCGTAGGCCTTGGCTGTCTAGTATGTAATAGATCCGTATGATCTAATTTTTAAAGTATTGAGGATACACGGATCTGAAAGTCTGAGAATTTGGATTAACAACTGCAGTGCTAATATCAATCTTTATTTTTTAAAGAACCGACCAGGTTCATTCTTTATTATAAAACAATATTCCTCAAATATTTAGCATTTAGTAACCGAAGGATCACACTTAAAAGGAAAACCTTGCCACCATAAGGCCCTGCATGACAAATGACCTGAATACCCAAGTGGTCATATGTCATGTTCAGCTGACTGCACACTTGAACCTTGGTTTTTAGTGGCTTCCCTAGGTCAATTAAGTGAATGAAGGAATAATTAATTTCATACGACGATTTCTTTTTCACCATCTCCATTTATGCCATTTCATTTTCTTTCAGGTATGCTTTCACGATCATGATGTATGGAGGAAAGATGACGAGGAAGCTTATGCAATGCAAAGGCTGTTTGGCACTCGGATTAACTCCCAGCACTTTTTAGGATTGTAGTGTGTTTATGTGTGTTTGTTGGGTACACACGTTATCAAAAAGTTGAATAAATACTCAATTTAATAGCTTCTTCATCCTTCAAGCATGACCAAAAAAGTATTTTAAAATAGCATGACCTTACTTCCAGCTACCTTTTATAAGAAGATGACCACTGTTCTTTTTGTCTTTCTTTTATGAATAACTTATAAGAACTTTTATTAACATATGACTTGTTTACGCTTATTCTGAGCAAACCAAATTTATATATTCAATTTCTAATGAGCAGTGTCCAGCGAACCATGTATGATTTTGTGTAATCGGGAAATCATAACAAATGGAAAAAAATGTACTGGAGAAAATCTGAGAATGCACTTTAATCTTTTTTCCATTAATGTTATTCACTTACTTCCCTAACTGAAGATGACGGTTTTAATTTGTCTGATTCATATTTCAGAACGTGTCAAATCTGTGTCAAACTGTGAGGTCAAATATTTGTTAGAATATGTAAGGGTAAGTGTTTTTTTTTTCGAATTCTCCGTATCGTGAAATAGGAATCTCAGTAATCTTAAGCTCCATGGTTTCTGGATTCATTTGAGTATCATTTCATCTATTTCATTTCATTCTTCGTCCGGTATAACTTACTTTGTAGATTGTAAATTAAAGAAAGGATAAATAAATCCCTTTAAAATTTACCAAGTGCGTTCTCTAGGGAAAGTTCCTGGAAGATAATTGCCATGCAAAAGGAAGTGTAATTGATAAGCCTGATCTTGAGGTATTCCTCGGTAAAGGCATGTCAGGGATAACGTAGCGTAGAGTAATAACGTTTATTAGAACACTGTGGCACAAAACGGTTGCTTATATATTCTGAGGGGTACTCATAAAAATATTGAGTGATTACGCCAGGAATGTATCTGATTTTAAGACACACTTAGGTTGCTTGTGTACTGTGGATAGCAAACAATGTGTTAACTTTATGCCTTTGGAGGCTTTTCCTCCAGAAATGATACAATAAAGACTAAAAATCAGTAGCTCCTTCGGTCATAAAATAGAAGAGTTTGAAAAACTTCTGAGTGGTGATGTAGGCAATCGCAATTCCCTAGACCCTTCTTGGCAGAATTGGGCGAAAGCAAAACCGTAACGCGCAAGAGCGTTATGTAAGAAGAGCCATTTCGCGCCCGTGTTCAAGTGCACGAGGCGTAAAAACGCCCGCGTAAATGTAAAAAGGAAAAAGAAATGAACGAGCTTGCCTGTGAACTCTAGCGTGGTGGGATGTAGCAACGGAAGTTTCAAAAGATTTGGGAATACGCGGTGTGTTGGGATGAATTCCAAAGGGCGTGTGGTCATTTTAAAACGTAATGTAAACATTCATCGTCATAATGGCTAAGTGTAAAATACCGAAACTAAAACTGAAACCACCATTCATTAGTTTGCCTTTTCCGAAAGCTCCGAAGATATATTTACTTGACTTTAGAGCACATCACAGCTATTTCTCAGAATTTTAGTTGGCTTTTTAAAATTCCTAGTGTATTTTTTGGTAGGGAAGGCATCTTTGCTTACAAAAGTTTAGGATCACATAACTGTTTTAACAAGTAATGGAAAGTTTATGTGCAATTTCAATAGTTTTAAAATCATCTTTTAAGCGGTTACTTATTTTTGTGAACATTTCAAAGAGTTCAGAGCTCAAGCTTTGAATACCCATTATTTGTACCAAACATATACTGTTCAGTGAGGTCTACCCGAAAGTCCAAAACCCGGCATCTGTTACCCGGGAGCGATGGAAAACTCCGGGGGTCTTTTCTTGGGGCAATACCTTGAGTCTAAAAAGCCTCCCCCCATTGACAACAACGTCAAGACGGTTGGAAGTGTATACGCCATTTACGCGCGTCAACCCCGCAGGGAAGACTACCGAAAAACCTCGGTGGGGCCGCTTGGTGATCTAGCACACCTTTAACTAGCTCAGCAGGCTAGTACCCTGGACATTTTAGGCAACCCTGTGCCCCCTCCGGGCGGCTAAAGCCTGGCCGGAGGTACCCGATTGCTCGCGGGTAACGGGAACACACTACCCCCTCGAGTCCAACACAATCCGAACAACTACCATTCAGGGAGGGGTTCGAATGTTCGGCCCGGGTTCCTCTAGTAACGTTAGAGGTACCACGAGTGATAAGGGTCCAAAGCGCTTGCACTAAAGCAGCTGAAGGGGACGTATCCCTTCCCCTACGGGGACCAAAAATATAGATTCTGAACTGGCACTTGAAATTTCAGAACCGTTGTTCTAAATGTTCAAGCAATTTTGTTATTAATGAATTCCTAACATTCCTTCGGCACATTTGATTACTTATTAAAATAGGAGGTGACTCTTGTATTGCATAATTAACAAATAAGTAATATATTTTAAGAGAACAGGAGGTGACAACATTTGGTTATTAGAAACAAATGACAACTTATCGTTCACTGCTACACTTTGTAAGTATGGTATGGATAAAGATTCAGAATAGGAACTGAGGAACAAAAGCGGTATCCTTATTCAATAGGATTCTATGAATCAGACATAATATGAAATGCTCAAAGAAGTATTTATGAAAATATTAGCATATGATTCAAAAATCTAGCCCAAACAAAGGAAGCTAATAGTAGTAGAAATGGATTTTTAGAAGAACAAATGAAAGTTATATGATGGAAAGAATTAGAAATGAGGTTATTCGGGAACAAAATGAAGGAAAAAGCACTATAATAATGTGGATTTAAAGAAAAAAAAAAAACAGCTTCTATGATATGATTATGTGAAAATGGGGGAGCGGTTACGAATAGTACATAGGAGCTTTAGATGGTTTCTTTTGGCATAAAGAAGAGAGGAAAACTCAAAAACACAAGGATCTTTAGGGTAAGTTGACATGAAGGGGGGAAACTTTCCTGAGAATGTATAGAATAGATAAGTTTTGAGATCAAGTTCACAGAAAGTCTAGATAGGTACATGTTTATATATTTTGCTTAAAAACACGATCGTTGAAAATTCATTATTTTATACCTGTGGATATTACTTGAAAGCTTAACTGCGAGGGATGTTCAATAAAGAAAGGTCATAATTTTGTTTACAGTCATAATTTTTCGCACTAAAATTCAAACTTAAGATATTCTGTAAGCTTAATGTGAAGCAAACACGCCGTAGTAGTTTCATTATTAGTACTCCACTTTCCCGCCTGCGAGATTCAGGCAAGTTCACACATGTTTAGTATCGCCTAACGCTGCAATGGAGGTAACATGCAGTTAAAGTTGATGCTAGAGGAAGATCTGGAGTTTCTATCAAACGTAATCACTACTGATGACACTTGGCTACATCATTTTGATCCAGAGAGCAAAGAGCAAAGCTCAGTGTGGAAATCTCCGTCACCAAACCCCCCCCCCCAAAAAAAAAAGCAAAAGATGTTGCTTGTGCTGGGAAAGTTATGCTCAACTCATTCTTTGATATTCATGGAATGGTTTATCAGCATGTTGTACACGCACACACATCTGTAAATGGACAATAACACAGGGGTGTCCTGGAAACATTGCAAGTACATATCACATTTCCATGAAGCAGGCTGGATGCTGCACCACAATAATGCGCAGCCGCGTATTGCCAATGTTGTTGCTGAATATCTTGCAAAAATCAACGTGATGTGCATCCCTCACCCTCCCTATAGCCCGGATTTGGCCTCATGTTACTTTTTTCTATACCTTAACTTGAAAAAATATCTTCGTGGGAGGCATTATCCATAATCAGAAGCAGTGGTGAAGGCTGCGGAGGCGATTTTGAAGGATCTCTAAAAAAATGCTTCCAGCATGTCTTTGAAGAGAGGTAGAAACGCTGGGACTAGTGCATCGCATTCAGGGGAGACTATTTTCAGAAGGACCATTCAAATTATGAAAATGAGCAATGGTACGTTGTCAGAAAAAAATTGTAATCATTCTTTATTGAACAACCCTCATATTATATTTGTCAGTTACAAAAGCAGAATAAATGCCTTATTCTCGTCATACCAAAAGTAGCACCTCACACTTACATAAACCACTCAATAGTCCGTGTATTAAATGTTAGTAGAAGTAGTGGCATTATAAGAGGTCTTTTTGGACCAGTACTACCGCTCAGCAACTGGGAGACCCAGGTTGGATTCTCAAAACCTCTGTGATGTTTTTATCCTTCTGTGAGATATACCCCAGGACTCATTTAGCCTCTTTAGGTGCAAGGGGTACCAATTAAGAGATCACTTGATTAAGAAGGTCATTTATACAATTGGGAAGAGGCCGGGGTGCCACAACTTCCCATCCTCCGGGCGTTACATTCCTGGCCTGAAAATGACACTAGCACCGTAAGATAATACCTGTTTAGAGAGTAACAAAAGCAACTGTTCTCAAAGGTTCTAAACAGCATCTCAAAAAGCTAAATTTAAGTTCTATTTCTAAATTTCTCTTGCGTTATGCATAATAAATTTGTGTTCCGAAGTACCCTCAGCTGAACAACTTATTTGTCAGTTGCTTTTCTATGAACTCACGCAATAAACCACTTTGTTGATTAACTACGAGGAAAACAAGGGAATGTATATTTTTCTTTTAAATTTACGTCCCTGAACGTTAAGTCATATCTGACGATGAATGAAATGGGTGAAGGGTTGCTCAAGTGCGTCTGGGGTCAATGGAGCTTAGAGTTACACGGTATTCATCTATGTGGATAAAGGAAAACCCCGGGAAAAACTTATACAAGTAACTCATCCTAACCGATATTCGAACTCGGGACCTCTTGAACGTGAGGCAGACATACTACCATCTACGCTAACGAGGTGGGCAGGGCATGTTATTCACAATAATTGTATGCGAACATTATTCGTGTAAGCTTCGTACGGTTTTATCTGAGTGGCAACATAAACTCTGTTTTTAGTAAAAAGTATAGAATAGGTATACTGTCTTGTTAGAGAATTCAACATATTAATTTATAGCTGAATATCTAAGCATATGTTATTAAAATAAGAATTATTCAAAGTATTTGGAGAAGAAAAAGAACACCAAAAAATATAACAATCAAACCTAGTTTTGGTAGCATCATAATGGGGTGACTTCCTTCTACTACGATTTCCTTTCCCATATTTCCGTTTAATTTCATTTTCTCCTCATGTTTTATGCATACTTCTAGATTTTGTAGCGTATGAGGGTGGGAGACAGTTCCTTCATCAAAGGGACAAGCACCCTTTGTGGACACTACAGAGCTGCTTGTTCGATTGGTCGTTCACCATCTCCAACACAGGTCTTCGTGTCTGGAACTGTTGGGCAACTGACTGTGTGCCCTATCTTCTTATCACATATGGCCTTCTTCGATTACTTTCCTTCATCTCTTCTTCCTGGGACATGACATCCACAGTAGATGTATCCAGACGAGCTTTTGACTATATCTATGTCTACATCTATAATAGATTTAACTGTATAGTAATTTTGGACACTACGAGCAGGATATCTCACGCAGTTTCATCTGTAGCCCGAATTCGCGAGGCTAGGGTTCGATTCCCATGGACGAACTACATGATTCTGGGTTTTATTGGGGCAAATGCTGGGTTCGATGATTAAACTCCCCGAATTTCCTGTCCCCACACTTCATCTCCACTATCACTTCACATCGTTTCTCATCTGGAGGTCTCTTTTACACTAGAAATGTAGGAAGGAGTCTCGGCGGTGCATGACAGTGAACCACTTCTTCCTCCGGTAGGTCAGTTGCCGGTCTGAGAACCAGCTGTTGGGACCGCTACCGTACCACAGTAGCGGGGAGTGTCCGTTGTACTGTCCTTCTGGGGGAGGTTACCATCTGAGTAAAGGACAAGAACCCTGCCATCTGTATTCGTGTGGCACATTAGGATGGTCACCGTCTTCTCTAACCTCAACTTTCTCCCAGGGATTTCCCATTTAGAGGCATAGGTGCAATGGACGATGTCTACTCGCAGTGCCAAATCCCGTCCGTAGTAATTCAAATCCTAATGCTAACTGTGGACTCTCAGATGTATTATCTGCAAAGTATGATACTGAAATTGGAAGTATGTCTCGAAGCGAGAAATAAAATTGCTGAGAATGTTTGAAACACGCTAAAATAAAATAACGGATTATTTGAAACGGCGATAAAAGTAATGAGCTATTTTTAAGAGAAATACGCGTAGAACAAATGGTTAAACAGATAAACAGAAGCTAATGTAATAGGTGGTGATTTTGTTTGAGATACAATCTTGTCAAGATACGTAATGGATGCAATGGTAAAAGGTTTGAGGGACGAATGCTTCAGACGTCACATGAAACTGCATATATTTTTCATTTGAGAGAAAGGAGAGAATAATAGAAAAGATTGGTAAAAAGTGAAACACTTTTTCTTGATTTGTAAAATATTTCTCTATAACTGGGGCGTACAAAAGGACGAAGACTCCTAAAATGTGAATTATTTTGATCTCTCCATCAAATATATTTATACTTAGAAAATTATCAACATTTCAGTATATTTTTGGCTAAGTTCTAGATAGATGTTAAGTGTTCGCGACTCAATATATACTGCATCTTCGTTAAGCACAGCTGACTTTCATTGTGGAAAACTTTAAATTACTTCAGGAGCTTAACAAAGTAACGCCTTTAAAATCGCAGCTGAAAATGTTTGATTAGAAGTGATTGTGGGAGCATGAGGTTGAATATTGAACTGACTGCGTTGTGGGGACTGACAGAATGAGCCAACCAACAATGCATGCATTGGTGGTCACAGAATGTCGAGTTGCTGTATACTGAAACAATATGCCATAGCTATTCATAGCCCGCGTTTGTAACTGAATTATGGTGAACAAGACTGTGATTCAGAGGTTTGCATATGGATCTATCGGGGCAGGTACTGACAATTACGACAAATCAACTGCACCAGCTGTTTCAGCTTTCACTTTTAACACGAACATAGTAGGCAGATGATGCATTCCTCTCAAAACTAGCAAGTAATATGTATTTTGTGTGTTTATGCGTATGTTGTTTTCTGTGAGTAGGTTGTATGCAGTAAACACAAAGCTTAGAAATTACTCGTAAAATTTGCCAAAATGCAAGGTTTGGCACATAATTTATGTATGTTTTAAAAGCGTGATATGAAAGTTGATTTTATCAAAAATGTTTCAATCGTTTTTGATTAAATTCATTTAAGACAATATCTACACCCTGAATTTTCTGGGAATAGCCCATAAATTCCTATTCATTTGGGGGCATTTTTATAATGCCTTAATTATTTTTAAGCGTTAATGGATATACAAAAATGTACCGCACAAAAGGTATACATCCCCTTAAAAGTCATAGTTTCTTTCAGAAAATGTTCTTTTGCCTTAAATCACTTCAGAGATATCCATTTTTAGGTTTAGTATAGTTCATTATAAACCTGCCCAAATTTATTTTTCCCCTGTGGGTTTCATTGAAAGAGTATGAAATTTAACCATAGCGTTAAGCTCATACCAATTTCAAACGCTACTTTGCAAAATGTCGGTTATTACTGCTTTGGTTTGGTCAATAACTTGTCATACTTTACAACCGTTGTTCCTACTGAATTATTCTGGCGAAATCATAAAATTAACACTTCATTTAAAGCCACCACATGCAGACCACTCTAAAACGTATTATCGACTGTAGCTGAAACAAACCTTTGCTTAACATTACAAGTTTTCACAGATTTCAACAAAGTCATCCTGCTGCAGTAAAAGGCCGCCCTACGCTGAGATTAGAAGCTGCAGAACGCAAATTCCAACGGGCAGCAGCAACACCATATTTACTCCTTTGCACATCCGCTCTGGAAAGACAGGATAAAACTGAATGGGAAATGAATTGAGGGGAGAAAAACTGGCAAGAACAAGAGAAGAAAAGGCAAAAAGGAATAGAAAGAGAGAAACAGGGAAATAAAGAAACTGAGAAAGGGGAGAATAAAGAGAAAGACAGTGAGACAGAAAGACAGGAAGAAGGAAAGAAGGAAACAGGGAAAGCAAGGAAGGAAGGAAGGAAGGAAGGAGGGAAGGAAGGAAGGAGGGAAGGGGGGAAGGAGGGAAGGAGGGAAGGAGGGAAGGAGGGAAGGAGGGAAGGAGGGAAGGAAGGAGGGAAGGAAGGAGGGAAGGAAGGAAGGAAGGAAGGAAGGAAGGAAGGAAGGAAGGAAGGAAGGAAGGAAGGAAGGAAGGAAGGACCACTTGATCGTCAACCACTGATTAAATGCTCAGGAATACATGTCCATGCGTTACCACCTCTATTTGTTCGTTGCAACTTAATATTGTGTAGCTAACCTTTAACTGGAAGAAGGGTTAATACATGCTTACGGGAAGAAGGGTTGCTTAAATGGAGATCAAAAGATATTGTCAGTATCTGTGTGAAAAATATACAAGTTTATTTGATCTGTATTCATAAATACGAGAATACGTTTTCCGTGTTCTTTTAACGGAAATACGTGCCCAGAAATGTTTGAGCACTCCATCTTTTGTGCATCGATGGAAGAAATTTAGTACTGCATCTGATTTCCTCGCACGGACGGTAACATCTCGCAATCCGATGATATGTCTGGTTAACATCAGAGACCGAATCAAAGCAATACGCCAACACATTTCCACTCAATAGTTCCACAAAGTGGGTTATTGGTCCCATCATATTTGGCGCACTGCAAGCATATATGAAGTTCGAGGGTGTAGCTGACTTCTGGCTTACTTACGTATGACACAGCTATGAACCAAATCACAGTATAAATATGTTCCACGTGGTTGGGAATTTAAACTTTGGTTATGTGTGAGGGGATACATTTATAAGTTGTCGAACAGGAAGAAAGGAATTGTTGGGGCATTGTTGAAATGGTATAAAAAATAAAATGTGCTGTATTTCCATCACATGTTCTATTCTTTAATAACTGTTACTAGAATTGCAAATTTATCTATTATTTTGTTATCTGAATAAATGCTGATATTAATTACCATAATTTCAATTTTCTTCTAGATACAGAGGTTTGGGGAATAGATAAGTCTTAGAGCGACAGTCCAATCCTTTTATCTTTAGTTACTTCATACCATGCTATTTGCCTGGACAAGAGATAAAACAGGTAAAGTGTTACTATTTGGAGTTGAATAAGTATTGGAGAATTCAAAGACAAAGAAAGTAATACCTCAGAAGTGTCTCACTTCACAAAAAATTATTTTTTCTAAATTGTGTACTTTAATAACATGTATAACTTTTGTATGGTAACATTCTGTCACTTTTCTTTTACCATTTAGGAAGAAATCAATGAAAATTAAGGGTTGCTCTGGACCTTCCATGAAGATTCTTGATACATATTTCATTGCCAATAAAGTTTCTTAAACGTATAACTCTTTTATGAAAAAGGTTAGTGATTTTGTTTGAGAAAATGAAATATGTGCACATTACATTTGGTCTAGGAAGATTTTCTTGGACAGATATCTGTGGCATTGTTGCAATATTTACATTGTTGAAATATTACACTCCACATTAAGCCTGAACTTGCATTAGCTTTTGCTACCATTCATCCCTATCTATTGCCTTCCTTCTCCATATTCTAATATCAAGGAGCTGCAATGCATTCTTTCTTACAGCATCTTCAAATCTTCCCTTTTGGTCTAGTCTTGTAGAATTTATCATCAAATATTTTCTTGGGGATAAGTTTACTTGCCATTCTTGCAACATAACCGACCATTCTCAAAGTCTTTCTTTATATAGTTCATATATTGCTTTGTTCCACATAATTTGCCACATTTCATCCTCCTGTATTAGTTCGTAGATCCTACTCAGGATTTTCTTTTAAAATATACCTAACACTTTCTTATACCTAACACTTTCTGGAAGTTAATGTCTCATTCGCATTCATATATCAGCAAAGACTTGATTAATGTTTGTATTGGCTATTGTGGGTTATACTTTCCTACTTATATGTCTATTTTTTTTAAAAAAAATATATCAGCAAAATAGTATGTCTTGTTTGCAGCCAGTATTCGAGCTTTAATTTCCTTACTTTCATTATTCTTCTTTGATTCACTATTGTGCACAGATATCTGAAACGCTCTTGCGCTTTTCTGATGCCCATGCAGCTTTATTTGTCTTATTTTGTGTATTTGTTAATATTATGTTCAGTTCTTTCTGTGTCAACTCATTATACAAGTCTATCAAGTTTTCTTTCTTCCTGTAAATTTAAGTCACCTGCTTATGTTAAAAACACCTTTTGGCTGTGAAGAAGCCTCAAAACACTCATTTCTGTTCCGATCTTATGACAAAATATTTGGGTAGAATACAATACTTTCTCTACTAAGTGTCAATACCGAGTATGAAAATTAGTTATACGGAAATGGGAGAGAAATTCCCATTTATGGATTCCCACAAATTTAGAGAGTACTGAAAAAAGCACTGTTACACATTCAATGACTTTCTATTAGAATCACAAAGTCAAATATATTTGTTATAGTCACCTTATCTATAAGAATGTGTTTTACACGTCCGCAGTGCATTAATTTGTTAATTCAACTCAAAAACCTTTTCATTATTAGTGTTCGACTTTTCTATCTCCTATCTATGCTTTGTGTTTTCACGAATACAGATTTATTAGGATAACACCATCCTTTTAATATATTAATAATATATAGAATCTCTTCACTTATATACAGTTTACTTCAATACATTCAGATTTATTTTACTAGGAATCGCTTCCAAGGAGATTTCAACATTTCGAAAACAGTACTCAAATGTTTTTCTTTCCAGTAGCAACCTCTTGTGAAGGCAAGAAAAGAAAGGAGAATGTAGCAATAGTCACAAAGGTTCAAGCATGTCACAATTTAATCAGCAATGACCTAAATTTTCAATAAAAATGCCAGAAAAAGAACTTGTTTTAAAGCTTTTTCTTTTCCACCTTCTGTAGTAAGTTTTTGCTCATATTTTAAGGCTTCTGCTCTAACGAATGTGTAAAATTTGGTCACATTAAGGAAAGCTTACAGGATGTTCACAGGAAACTGTAAATCTATGTATTTAAATTCTCAAATTGGTCTATTAATTTTAATGAAAATTGTCCAATTTTAGGAGAATTATAAAAGCAGCAATGTGTTAGCATATAATGTACATTTTCAGATTAAATAATATCTTTGCAAATACTTATAGTGCTGTTTTGAAGTTGAGCTTAATGTATTTAACGCTCTTGGTGTATGGATATCTGCGTATGGATACAGGCTCTTCAAGATTTGAATGCAGATATTTTTATAGTGGTAATTCACAACAGTGTAATGTAACAATATAATATCAATGTTTGGTTCATTTGGGACTTGCAATCTAACTTATTAAGGTATAGTTTCGGTTGCTTAGTACTTACAAGTAGGCGTGACATACAATGGCATACTTATTTGCCGAGAGGACTGGAGAGGGAGATGTCACTTAGACCTAATTTGATTACTTTTATTAAACCGAAATGACTGCATTCTAGCTAAACCAGTAGGAGGTGTGATCACACGTTAGCAAAGCAGATGGTGTATATTGATAAGCGTTGTTTATTTCACGCTTATACAAGTACAAAACGCATAATGTTCTAAATTTTATAACTGTTTTGTGGGAGAACTATTACATAAAGTGTAGAACAACAAAACCAAAGTGGATACCCATTAAGATACCCATTATCAAAATACCCACTCTTATACACCTCACTTCCTGAACAACAATAAATAGATACGTGAACAGAGAGGCCATTGGAAAGACTATAACCATACACAAACACATACACGGATCAGACGGAAACTGAAAGGGAAATGATTTAAAGGAAATCGTGATGTAGCAGAAACCACCGAAAGTCCGCATTTCGTCTAGAGAAATCAGCGAAAAACCCAAGATTGGATTTAGCGGATAACGGAAATCCATTCGGGAACACACCGACTTTAAACCGGACACGTTACCACACGGTCCGCATTATAATACGATGCTTATGAAGTGAAGCCCATCTTAATTATATTAAGATTCCACGAAGTGCGTACTCTAATATCCTGGGATTTTAAATGTTTTTAATATTTGAGGGACACGAAGTAATTTTCCTATAGCCTATGTTCCTCATGAGGAACTGTGTTTTTCAATGGTCACTAGGTCATCAAACTCTGCACAGTGGTGTTTAAGTAAATCTACATACCCATATGGCATATTCTTACAATGGGTAAAGTGTACTTGGTTGACTACACCATAATGTTACAATCTACTTACTAATTAGGCACGTAGCTGAAAGGATGTGTTAGCCAGATGGTAAAGCAAGATGTTAGAGCAAGATGGGTAAGAGCTAAGTACAGACAAAACTGAATTCCTAAATACGACAATTTTCTAAATTCTAATTATTAGAGACTCCCAAAGACTTGAAGAGACTCTAGCAACAATTAATGACAATATACAAACTCCTATGTAGGCTTACCTTGGAGATGCGTGTCATATTGGTCAAGGATGCGGTAGATGAGCCACCGCTAGTGGATGGCGAGACCACCCTGATTTCTAAGCTCAAAGTGACCCCTGGAAAAACCCAACTGGAATTACCCGCGACTACCGTAATAACCAGCAGTTACATACCATTTCTTCCAACAAGGCATCCCCAGTGCCAAGTAGGAATTCCAACGCCAAAAACCTACATAAGTGTTTTCCAAGCAAACGTAGGCATTCTCATATTTCTTAAAACGTCTTAAATGCAATTCAGCTCTGTGTCAGCTGCATATGATCCACCTGAAACTATAGGCAGTTGACGTCATGTGAAATCTCGCATTACCTTGTCACAAATCAGCAGAAAGAAGGACAGATACTTTGGAAAATGTGCAAGAAAGTCAGGACACAAGAAATATGCAACAATGTTTCCAAGCATTCCTCGACCATACCACTTGAAAATATAAACAGCCCATATAAATACTATTATAAAAATAATTTGTTTCGGCAGTGAAGTCTAATTAAATCTTGTGCAAGGGTTTCTTTTTTCGATTGCCTATGACGCAATCATTATCGTTAAAATTAGAACATCTAAGAGATTACTGTGGATGATTCATTTGAAATCCCCGTAAATAGAGCAGTTTCATTTGGTTTACAGGGATGAAGAAGTGAGAGTATATATAAAGCAAATCCAGAGGTATTCGTTTCAAAGCCAGCACCCAGAGAAACGCCAACAAATGAAATTGTTGAACAGCTAATAACTGAACGTGCCGATTAAACAAAGACACGTGTGCCGTCATGCGAACAAACGGAGCGCGTTCTTGCTGTAGGATCGCTTAAAGCTCGGCGTTCAATTAGATTATGCTTTATAGTTACGGCATACATAGAATTTACGTTAAATCCACCGCGGATATTCCGACAATAAGGCTTTAATGATGTTTGTCTACGGAACGAAAATTAATCCATTAAACCTGATTTAGAACAAGCTGATTAAGACCCTTCAGTCCCTGACTGCTGCAAGGAGGAACTTCTCTTTGATTAGCGACACAGCGCACATGTCCATAATAATTATAAACGCACCCCCTGGCTTTTGGTCCACTTCCGTAGATATGATACCACCAAAATCAATATTATGTGTATACATGTGATCTGCTAGTCAGTGACATATAAAAATACGTAAGCACTGTTTATTAAGATTATCATCATAACTGTCATCATTATCTTTCATAATAATCGGGGACTAAAGCGTTCTTCCCGACAGTGAAAAACAAGACTTCGTCAGAAGATTACAATACCCAAAGAACTCACTACAATCCTAACTGGTCATGGAAAATTCAAGGCGCACCTCTACAAATTCAGAATAAAAAAAAAAAAAACACTTTGTTCCTGCAGAGAAGAAGAATAGACAGTTAGCCACATAATATTTAATTGTAGAAGACTCGACAAACAAAGAATAGAATTGGCCAAAATTATAACAAAAATGGAGGGTGGGGGCGGCTGGTAGCAGATTGCCTAGAATATTTTTTTTTCTTTTTTGTAATTTACGTCCTCGACCGTTAAGTCATATCTGACGATGAATGGAATGGGAAAAACAATGCTCAAATGAGCACAAGGTCCATAGAGCTTAGAGTTATCCGACATTCGTCTTTCAGGATAAGGGAAAACCCCGGAAGAAACCTTATCCAGGTAACTCACCCTGACCGAGATTCGAACTGGGAACCTCTTGAACATGAGGTAGACACGCTACCACCACGCTACCAAGGCGGGCTAGCCTAGAAGATCACGAATAATCACATGAATTCGCTTTTTGAAATTTGTAACTTTTACAAATATAATGGGCATGGAGTGACCATTTTAGAGTACAATAATTACAAATTGTGGTCTCTGTAAAATACAATTACTGTAAATTTAATAATAATTTTACCATGAATTGAAAACTATTGCATAAAAGACTATTGCACAGTGGGATTCATATAAACCTGAACCATTTCAAGGACATATCTTTTGAAACAATAGTAGGACAATAGGACATACGTGCAACTTCTGTAAAATATACTACAAAATTAGGAGATTACATTACACTATTTACATCTAAGAGAAAATGTTGGAAGTGTCCTCCCCCAGCATCTATACGTGTTTGCACTCGTCTCACCATATTGTCTGAAGATTTACATAGAGTATGTTCGCCAATGTTACTTATTTCGGTTCGAATGGATTCCTTGAGAACGTCGTTGTCCATGGCCTGTTATTGTACACTCTATTTTTAGATACCCCCGAAAGAAAGAAAAAAAATCCGTTAAGGTTAGGTAAGAGGACGTGAGGGGCCGCTGACCTTTTGAGATTATTCGATCATCATAGAATCTGGTTACAAGTGCCATAGTGTCATTAGATGTATGGCAGGTTGCTCCATCTTGCTAGAAATAACCTTCTATCAATTCTACATCATCCAGCTGCTCCACAAATGTACTGAAGATAGCCTTACAAACTTCACTGTCTACAGTCGTATCAAAGAAAATGGGACCAACGATACATAGATACTGGTGGGGGGGGGGGGCACTTTCAACATTTTCTCTGAAATGTAAATAGTGTAATGTAATCTCCCAATTGTGTATTATATTCTCCGAAAGTTGCACATGTGTCCTATTATTCGTTCAATAGTTATGGTTTATTGAAATAGATCAGGTTTATATGAATCAGATTATATAAAGCATAATTTTCATAAATATCACAGACATTCAGAGTATTATAATTACAAATTGTGAAACCTATACAGACAATCAGCTGAAAACATAAATTCAGTTTAGTGTATATACCTATTACCTATAGTGTCTATAACAGAAAAATTCTTCACTGTAAATTTATTATAATGTTTTACAATTATTATTTCAAAAGTGGACATATAATTATAAAGCACGTAGTTTTACTACGTAATTGGGCATGCGATTAATACCAATAAAGAAAAAACAATCATTTTTATCATTATTATTGTCATCATCATCATCATCGTCATCACTATTATGATTACCATCACCTACGGCCGCGCCGTGGCTGAATGGTTAGACTTTTTGGCTCTCACCTGGGTTCGTTACCAGGTGACTTGAAAGTGAGATTCATGGTGGACAACACAGCCCTAGGGCGGATATTTTTCCGGAATCTCCAATTAACCCCGCCATTTCATTCCACCGTTGCTCCATCATATCTCATGTTTAAGTTGGAAAATATTCATTTGTTCACACTAGCCGTATACAGGCTAAGGTATTGGATTGATAGAGTCGACATGAAAAATTCAATGCCACGGTCGGGATTTAACCACGGAACTACAGGTTTTCGTCTAGTCGCTCTTACACATTGAGCAACCATGACCAATTTGCCGTCATGACATTAAATTCTGCAATTGGCTCGTATATTTCTCCGGTAAACTATTAGGGTCTCTCGCATTCGAGATACGTCGTTTGTGGCGACTTACTGTTGTAAGTACTTGTGTCCCAGGCTTCATCATTTAACTTTTATTTTAGTTAATTGATGAAAACTATTCATATCTTCACACTAGCCATATACAGGCTAAGGTATTGGAATTCAATACTGTAACCTTTATATTGCTAGTGTGAACAAATGAATAATTTTCGGATGCGAGAGCCCTTATAGTGGTTTACCTGGGAAATATAAGTGTCAGTTGCAGAATTTAATGTCATGACGGCACGTTGGTCATGGTAGCTCAATGGCTAAGAGCGACTGGACGGAAACCAGTAGATCCGTGGTTCAAATCCCGGCAGTGGCATTGAATTTTCATCTCAACTCTATAAGTTCATCTCATATATCATCAGTGTCACCACCTGCGGTGCCGTATATAGTAAAAGCGGGCGTTAAGCACTACACATACACCATAACCTATGTTCACAGGGATCATTCTTTTTTCACTACTAATCCCAAATTTTATGTAGTCATGTTCCCCATACATAACTTTCTGTATTTTTTTTGTAATTATAACATTTGTTTTTAACGCTGAAATAGTCAATACTTACTGTCAAGTGTACGTAAAAGGCTTTCAGAAGCATGAAAATTTACAAGTACAAAATTACTATAAATTTTCGGAATAAAATCAGTTCCATGTGTGTTCATCTCTTGGTCTATCAGATTTTATTTATATTTGCCTAACATTATGAGAAGCTATGCTGATAAATTCCATTTATATTTGGATGATTTTGCAACATATTGATATGTAACAGATATTTAATGTTGTTAAAAAGAATAGTTAAAGGAATTGAAATATGTAATTAAATAGAGCTCCAAGGGGCGTCCAGAAAGTAAGTTCTGTTTCAATTTATCTCCGCTGCAGTGTTGCGATCGCAGTTAAGCACATAGGCGGTAGACGCTGTTTCAAGGAGAAGAAATGTACGCCATTGTAAGATCTCTGTCAGCCACGTACGCTTTGTTGTGCTTGTTTACAATTTCGGTGTTGATTGAAAATCCCACCACTTGTGAAATCAGATCTGTGATTCATTTTCTGAATGCTAGGAAAGTGAAACAAATTGAAATTTATCCGCTGTCAAAAGAAGTTGTGTTTCTTCACAACAACGCACAACAACATACTGCAAATGCGACGAAAAACGTCCTATATGGATTTGACTGGGACGTGTTTGACCATCTCCCGTACAGCCCTGATCTCGCTCCTAGCGACGTTCATCTGTTTTTGCATCTCAAATCTCTCCTTGGCGGTTAACACTTCGGCAATGACGAAGAGCTGAAAGAAAATGTTTCTAACTGGTTGAGGACACAGGCGGAAAACTCCTATGAAGAAGGTATACAAAAACTTGTGTCTCGCTATGACAAATGCCTGCAAAATCTCGGCAGTTATGAGGAAAAGTAGTTTAAGACTTGTAGAAGCTTTTTGCAATAAATAATTTTTCTGTATCTGTACACAATTTAATTTTATCACCAAAAAGAACTTATTGTATACTGTAAGGTAGGTGATGTGTAACCATGTCCTCATATGCAAGAAGTTGTTATGTGCTTCAAAGATCTTTATTCTGCAAGGAACATTCGTAGAGAATAGAGGTATATCAGTATTACTCTGCAAGTGTGCAGATAAAAAATTAATAAATTTGTGTGATTCTTAATAGACGCATCAATAGCTCGTGTGCTATTAATTTGTAATTAGCATTTGGCATCATTAGTAGCAGGAGAAAAGGCAATTATCAATAATTTTCAAGATTTTTTTAAGATCAAGCATCGAATTGTATATGTGGAATAAAATATTTTTCATTGGTAAAGTATGATTGAAAAGTTAAACAATCAGCAGTAGAATCTAATATTTCTCGGCTCCGATACCACGACCCTGGGAAAATGAACTGATGGCTCTAGAATTTCTGATGCGCCCACAGATCCAGAGTTGCAGGGGCAAGTTGTAGATTTCTTCAAGATCTTCACCAAAGGTGAGCAATTCATCAGCATTCACCATCATCCCATTAAACAGCTTCAGATAAAAATAACTAAGGAATAATAATAATAACGTTAAAACAATTGAAGAATGCACTATTGCAATATCCAGATCATTAAAGTCAACAGGTCATTTTTGTCACAATACTACCTAGCACAAACCTCGAAAAAGGAAATAAAATTAAACAAAAATTTTAAAGAGTACAATGCAGTAAATCACGGAACAGTGATTTTTATTCAACAGAATTTTGCTGAGTTAGTGTCATTTTGGTACCCATACAAAAATGTTATACGTCTTCTAGAGCACGCATACATAAAAAAATGGTTAAGATAAAAACTTGTAAATTGGTATATTCTTAGCTAAAATAGCAAACCGTAAAGAGTCTAAATCCGTCTAAATCCGCTGAAAAGAGATGACAATACTGGTGGCACTCTGCAGAGATTAAGTGTAGTTCTCTATTTTACTTCTTCACTATTTCCCACTCTTTGTGCCCTTGTTGAACGTCTGCCAAAACGTTTCCTTAGGTCATCTGGCCATTTAATTATTCTCGTAGCATCTGCTGCCATTTTAACTTATTATCTCTAGTCCGTCATTTGCCTATCTCCATTAATGAGAAACTTGGCAGTGATCACAAATAAGGATTCTCTGCCTTTCTTGTATTCCTCCTCCAGTATTCAAACAATGCACATATTCTTTTTATCTTCTTTCTTTGGAATTCCTTTTTATTCCTTTAGTAACATTTAATTGAGCCCTTGTTTGCTTTATAAAGCGGAAAGCCTCATCCACTAGACTGCATATTGTAGTCAATAACCTTTTAGTGTGAGTTAGGAAATATATTCTTCATATGATATATTCATTTCATTGCCTGTATAATTTTATTCCCTTTATAACACACAAAAATAGCAAACAACTGCACAATACACTACAAAGAGCAAAAGTCAATTAAATAGTCAGATATTAAAACACTAAGTTGTTCTAAACTCACTTAATAATGACACTAGCATCATTAGTACAATGAGAGCTTACAATCACTTTCACTTTTTTTACAAGTACACAACTTCAGAGAAAGCATGTCATTCTACGTAGTGCTTATTCATGGACCGCCTAGTGCTGCTCGCAGCTTTTTAATGCTCACTGCCCCCCGACTAATACGTTTACACTACTCTCCTTTCCGATGCTAAAAACTTGTAACAAACTCTACCGTTCAGTGCTCTGTCAGGCCGCACTTTACTCCTATACTCATAACTAGAAACTGTCACACGTTGCTTTTGGACACCTTTAATGGTTTGCCACTCACAAAAGAAATGTTCAGTAATCCGTAATCTTCCCAAACTAAGTAACTAAAACTGACGAAACTGAACGGTTTGAGACATCTGGCGCAGTGCAACAATGAGGCACGTAATTTCCGCTATTGATGTCGCTAGTGGCTTTCCTTTAATGTACCAGATTTTTGCTGCTCTCACGGCAAATAAGAATTGTGCAATAGCGTGACTCACACTTAGTTGCTTTACGGTAGGTATTCACCGCCGCCGTGATAGCATTTAAGTTCAGCGTCTTCCAAACATGCGACACAAAAGCTTTCAAGAGAAACCGCTATCCCCAGCTAACACTTCACATGGAAAATCATTCCAAATAAATAAATTCCCAAACAATAACTCTAATGGCCGATTTCACCAACAAATGTTAAGACTCCACACGGCTATTAGTCTGTTTAGCAGTAGTTGTAATAAAAATTGCATTTCACATACAAGTGTTAGCTTAACACTCATGTTACATCTCTTGTTAAACTAACTAGCCATATTTATGTTCTTTAGACCTCAACAGTTGTAAAATTGTCAATATGGCGGGCGTGAACACAGATTTTGATGTCGATTTGCTATATTAGACAGTCAAATTGGCATTCGTAATAGAGTACGGCCTATGAGGAGAAATTATTTTGAGGAGCTATCAGAAGACGATTTTCTACAGAGGTATATACTGCCGAAACAAATTGTTACGAAGATTAGTGAGGAAGTACAAGAGAGGTTAGAAAATGCATCGAATAAGGTATGCCAATCTCACCTTTACTTCAAGTAACTTTGCGATTTTATTGTTCACTGAATTATGCAGATAATACACTGTCCTCCTTCCGCCTTGAAACGTTTGTCACTCGTCACTTCCGTCCTTCTTCGTACCTCGTTTTAAATTTACATAATACCTACTGATGAAGTAGATCCGTACTTCTCGTTGTGACATTTGCATTCGAATTAAACTCTTTTCCTAAGTTACATCTTTCTCTTTTACATTTACCGCATCCGTCCTCTTATTTTCCACAATATCCCTGTATATAGTTACTAACTGAACTAACAGTTACCATTGATGAGAAAATTTTCCACAGCTTCCCTCCTGGTCTTGTCCAACCGCCATTTTAGCTATATGTAAACGAAAATAAGAAAAAAAGAGCATCGCAGTACGTTCATAAAATCGTAAGACTGGTCCACAGCCCTCCGTATCTGTAAAATTTACACGCCTATCGGCGTTAGCACATGTTTGGTAACATTTTCAGAAAACAAGTTGGTGAAGTGCAAGAATTTTAACACTTCTGTTAACTCTAACAATTTTTACGTTATATTTGTTAACGTCGATTTTAACATCTGTTTGTGAAATCGGGCATAACAGTTGTAGAACTGCAATTGTCTTCCTGACAATTTATTTTATTTTTCATATTAAAAGGTCGAACGTATTTATTTTCTCCAATGCTGGATTTTGACAGCAGAAAGAATCCGGGGAATATAAATTCCTACAAGCTCAAGATTGGTAGAAATTACACATGTGAATACCTACAAGAGTGATATGTAATTCCTAGAAAGTGGCGGTTAGCATAATTAAAATAACAAAAAAAGTAGAAGGTGATATTTTTCCTCCCACTTTGGACACTTTGACTGTGCAACCATGATATTGGTTGACGTGGTTAAAAGTATCTTCGTCCATCGTCAAAAAAATAAGAGTAAAATGTTACTATAAGCTTCTGTGGTGATGTAGGCGTGTATGACCCGCAGACTGTGATTGAGAATAGTGACTGTCTACAACTTAGTGGATTACCAGGGCCCGGCAGACTATTGACAATTGACTCCGAGTCGGGGTGAGTAACTGAGCGCGTGTTACTAGATAAACAGATTTAAGAATAAAAAATTTGCAGGAATTAATGTTTTTCACACATTCTTAATAATTCACAGCAACCCGAAGAATCAAGCAGTTTTTGTATGCAGAAAATTGGTAATTTGCATAAATTGTCGCGTATTTGGCTCACATGTGTTGAGGTGGAGAATTATTTTTTGTTCCATTTATACCCCACCTTTAAACGTTGGGTTGGAGGTACTTTTTATCATTATATCACGTACTCTCATTGATTGATACTTCCAGACTCTGGGAAAGGTAGGGAATCACCATTTTGGATGCAGAAACATCCCCACCCCAGCTAAATCGAGCCCGAGACTCTTCGCATGGCCTGCTCCACCGACTAAGCTAGGAAGCCAGCCTGGATGGGGAGTTAATTGCTCCGACCTCCTTAGCATGAAAGTCAGCATGAGAGGGAAGCCATAATATTCCCGCGTACTAGCCAGCATAGCTAGTAGAAGGTGTGCTAGATCACCAGGCGGCCCCACCGAGGTCATATCGGTAGCCTTCCCATTTTGGAGCTGGCGCGCGTAAGTGGCGTATCCACTTCCATCCCGTCTTGTGTCCACAGGGTCAGATGGGGGGGGGCCTTGTTAGTTTATAGGTCTTGCCCTATGAAAAACCTCACTGAGTCGCCGGGCGCCCTTTCGGGACAGCTCGGTAACTCCCTGGTCATCAGAGGGGGGGGGGGGGATCAGTCTTCACTCTTGCCCTGGTAGATACCCACGAGGGTCTTTTTTTTTTTAATCCAGATTTATTGAACCCGATTTTACACAGCGGTATATTAGGGTTAGAGTTGATACAAAAAATATACAATTTTAACAAAAATATTTTAAATACTAGAAGTAGGAAATGATGCTTTAATCTAATGCATATTAATTTAAACTATTTCACACGTTTAAACACTGAGTTTATAAACATCATGAAGTACTTATACTTTGTGGCTTTATTAGCAAAGATGTGAGCGGAGCAGAAAATTCAGTTCCTGGAGAGTCTAGCTTGAATATTAATTCTTGTCCTTCTCTCCAGAAAATCGGACAACAGAAAAGGGGATGAACCACAGTTTGAAATTCTTCACCACACATGCACTCGGGGTTGGATGTTAATTAAAAGCGTGATAATTATTCACCAAATTCACCATGTCCAATTAAAAATTGTGTCAAAACAAAATTTGGTACAAGAGTTTCACATTTTCCTCTGTTATATACACTAGGCAAAAATAATGCTTTTGTTAAACTTCCATTTGGAGTTGTTAGCTATTGTTGGCTCCATTCTTGAAGAATATTTTGATGAATTATTCTCCTTACAGTAGAAATAATACATAAAGGGTATGTCACAGGAAGATTGGATTCTGCAGCCTTCTTAGCCAAGCAATCAGCTCTCTCGTTACCTAAAATTCCAATGTGTCCTTTAAGCCATCCCATGCAAATATGTCCTGGATGGTTTTGAAGCAAGCTTCTGACTTCATGTGCTAATGAATTTAAACTGTATTTATCATTAATAGCGAATAGAGCTGATTGTGAATCACTAAGTATTACGGGCACTGTTCCCATTAACAGTACACCATTTTATAGCTTCTTTAATTGCTAAGAACTCCGACTGAAATACAGAACATTCAAATGACAATTTAACCATGGAGTGAGTTAGTTCCGTTTGGTTTTCATAAACAAAAAAGGCACATCCTACTGCAGATATATTATCTTAAAATTGGTAACGCAAACCGTCTGTATATATGTAATAATCATGAAAATTACATATTTCCTTTAAACAGGTTACCAAACTTGATGGGTCCTGCTGTGGTAGCATGCTCCGTGATTTGCAGTTTTAAGTGAGACAGATAAGGCGCACATTCACGTTCATGTCTTAAATTCGTAATAGTTGCTGTTGATAAACCAGTGAGAGCCAAAGGTTCGATGTTAACTATAATCTGAACTGCATCAGTGGAGATTGTACGATATCCTCGAATTACGCGAAGGAGGAATCCCCTTTGAATTTGTGTAAGTTTTTTAACTGCCCATTTTTATTAAGAACATTTTGGAATGCAGATACCTCGAGTTTATATATGGTAAAGCTGTGTTGTTGAAACGGGGTTTGCGGACCATGCCAGATAAGTGATAATAACCTTGTTTCGTATAATTAATTAATATAGCTCTCTAACCTTATATACATTTTCTTTTCTGGCTAATCTTCTCCTTTCATAGGAAAACCTAAATGCCTAACTCTCTGTTAAAAATGCTGTATTATCCCAGTTAAATATCCTCACGTGTCCACTTGTTATGACCGCCATTGGTAGAAATTTCTAAGCCCCTGGCGGAACCATAACAAAAGTATACCGCTATCAATATTTTACACATAAGTGAACAATCGCTATCACAGATTTTGAAATTAAAATCATAGATAACAGAGAAAAAATACTCTATTATTAACCGACGTGTATGTAGTACATTGAACCATGAGATTGCTTGCTGAAGGATATGGAATCTAGTGAGTAACAAAGAACTTATCCTATAATCCGATTGAAGCTGTCTTATCTGCAATCAAGTGGTGGTTTATGCCTTGCTGCATGTCTGTCAAACTATGTCGTATTTCTCCGCTTCCATTTTACTACCGACCACAGGAAGATCCCATACAGGAACACCCTAATCTTTAGCAGAATCAAGTTACTGGACTCCGCAAACCATCAGCGAGGAAATGGCAGATCCGGATGAGTGAGTTTTAGTGGCAGTCTCGAGAAAATGTCTCTTATATTTTTCTTCTCCTCTTTATATCCCTGAGGTTTCTTGTTTCAGAAGATAAAAGCTTAACTTTTGTGTATATAACTTTATTTCACTAATACATCTGAGCTCAGCAGCCCTCATTATATTACACCAAAGCATAAACATTTTTCATCTTGGAATTAGGCCCAAGATCCACTTCCACAATAGACAATCTATTTAAGTGATGCCCTACTGCTCATGTTTCCTGGGGTTTATGTTTATGTAGACTGTTAAGTGACATTCTTTGGATGTGCCTTAGGTAACCAATCTTCATCTGTATTATACTTTCAACCAAACTGAAGAAGACAAATGCCAAAGCTAAACTTATTTTTCCATTTTTCTTATATTTGATATGCAGTTCATCAAAGACATCTTAACTCTCCGCTGGCCTCCTTTATATACATTAATATGCAGATTGTAATGTCTTTCCTTTTACATAATCACGTAGTGAACGTGTCCGGGAGCTTTCCAGTTTGATTCCAGGCGACTGCTCGATATAATTTTCCGTAAACGAATATTAGGGAAGATACTCATTTTCCATTATATCCTGTTGATAATTATCCTTATTTCCACTTTCTTCTCATTCTTAGGGTTTGCTTCTAGGTTTGAGGATTTTGTGGCCAAATTCATGACTGCTTATTGAAAAGAATATTTCCCATGCACTATAGTTGGGGACTGGGCAACTTCA
>CM060957.1:113186180-113265014 GCA_030765055.1 Mantis religiosa | reverse complement strand
GTCTAAAATTATTACTGGAATATTTATTTCCGAGATTTTCTTTCCTGCTCATCATTTTTTGTATCATCAGCAGGGCTTGGAAGCTGATGATCCAAAAATCAAAGTACAAAATGCTTTTAAATTTTGAGGAAGGTGACATTAAAATTTAAAAGGTATCGTTAAATATTTTTGAAATTTTAACGCTCAAAACTTTAAACGTGTATAGGTATTGCATTAGTTATTATAATTATTAATTTTATGGAATATATCCCATACATATTGTCACGCGAACGTCGGAACTCCCGATAGAACCGGCCGGGAGTAGGGCCAGACAGGAAGCATTCAGACCACGCCTACCCATGTGTCTCGTGTCACTAACTGAAGGGATGATTAGGAGAGCAGCACGAGTCCTGTACCATCTCTTTCCCCTCCCACCAGTCGTCTGGAAACCTCGGGATAATTGTGCGCACCGCGAACCTTCCAGATACGGCGATCATCCCTATATAAGGCCTGCAGTTGGCGAGTCAGTTCAGTTCTAGTCGAGCAGCCGTGAGGAGCGCCGTGTGAGTGAACGAACCGGAAGACTGCGTACGTGCATCGGAGGTATTGTGCGTAGTAGCGAGTGCAGAGTGGACCTGTGAAAGACGAACTGGTGTATTGTAATTGTGTGCGCTACGTTATTCTGTGTAATCGGCAAGTGTTCCAACTGTAATTCGGTGGAAATAAAGAACATTTTGAGTTTGTGCAATTGGACTTTCAATTTCACGAACCCACAAAGTCACAATATTTATAAGCATACTAGGAAAACTGAATATATGTAGGCATACCACTTATTCAGAACTATAATGAAGTACCCTTGCCATTCGTGGTCTCGGTTTGAAGGATCACTGATTATCTTGAAGGGCACTCCTATATTTTGGGAAAGCTCTTCTCTACTGCAACTGACGTCATGGGCGTATCCTTGAACTGACCAACGTCCCGGTGAAAAACCTTCTTCAAAACAACTGAAGTGAAAATACTCATCTTGCAAAAGTTTCTTAATTTTACTCTAACACATTGTTCATTTCTCATAAACTTCTTTTCCAATTTTCCCACTTTTGGCATTTTTACGTTTCACTTGTGGAAATTAATATATTGACTAGATGGCGGGAGCAGTTGTAACACGTTTTACTCGCGACAAAACGTCTGTGAGGAATCTGCTGACATACTAACTCTAGCGTTTTCTGAGAAGGATTACGGCTCCACCTTCGATATTTCAACAATGCTTACTGGCCTCTTATAAAACAATCGCTATTGCACCAGTAGTGCTGATAAAATGTGAGAGAATGAACACTCATTTTTTTCAATGTAGATAGTAACGGGCCATCAATAGCTTCCTTCGCACTGGGTACTAGCCTACAGCTCGAGAAAAGGTTGACATCCCTAGTTTCCCGCATTCCATTCCAAACCACATGTTATTCTTTCCAGCGCGTACTCACCGGCTGCCAGTGAGTCAATGTGCTGGTCAGTTTGATGTACGTGTCCCGAATCCAGGGGAATCTTGGTTACACGGGAAGTGCGGAGCGACTTTTCGATGACCCGATACTTCTATTTATGACATCAACCGCTGATACAGTAATACAGTTGTTGTCTCCCCCCCCCCTCGAATCCTCCAGAAAAAGAACTTCCTGCGCACGTTTTCACGTAAGTGCAAGTGTCATTCTGCTTAACACAGGGAAGCACCGGCATTATCTACATGGATAACAATAATTGCGTAAAAACGTATCCAAAGATTCGCTTAGAACCTACAAGAATAAAACACCGCAGAATTCATAATTAGCCTCAATAACGTCTGTATGTGAACAACGTAGAAATGTAGGTTTAAAAGCAAAACTGAAGAAAATGCAACAAAAAGTTCGTTTTCAAACAAACAAAAAATTATGACTAATGGACATTAAAACCTCCAAAAGTACAAAACGATGAAAGATAATGGTAGTCAGTGACGCAGGAAAAACATGATATTTCATCAAATTTCGACCCCTAATCAGGCCTATATTAGAAGCAGTTCTACTGCTTCTGATACAATAAGACATATCTATGTTCATTAGACGCTATTAAAAGGAAAAAAAGAGTCAAAATGATTTATTACAGTCAATTTTCGCCTCCTTTCGTATTGTATGCGACTTTTCTGATACACATTTTGATACCTTTTATTTAAAAAGTATTCGTCATATCAATATCACAATACTTGGAAACTTTGGACGAATAGCCTCAGAACAAAATGCAATGTTTGACGTTCTTTCTGTCAGCTTGGGTGGATCAGAATATGTACAGGATTATACATATGTAATCACTCGATTCAAACATGGTTTACTGCACACGCAAACCGCGCGGGTTTGGCTCAGGCGTTAGCATCTTGTCCTGTGTGAGGGAGGTTGTGCTTAGTTGTGGGATCTTAAAGTCGGCTTTCCCAGTCAGCAGGCGTATACTGTGAGATTCCTGAAATTCTCGTCATTTCACATTTTACTTTGCGATTTATCCGATTACAACTTGCAAGGTTCATCCACGTAGACAGGTCTCTTGGGAGCGCTGCATGGCAGAGAATCCTGCGATTCCTAGAAACCTTTGCCCAGCGCGGGGATACAGATGCCACCGCTCGTGTGTTCCCTGCTCCTGTGAGTGAAACTTCCGTTTGTTCTAAACACCACCAGTAAAAACCCTACGACGGAGGTCTTGGATCCTCTCTGTCTCACACCTTCTTAGGGGGCACAGTTACACAAGCCCGCAAGGCCAGGGTGTGGCAAACCGCCCGCCATGTGCGTACTGATGACGACAATTTGCACACCAATGGACACGAGAGACAGACGCAGCCCTAAGGCTAAGAAGCATATATTAATTCCATTAACCAATAGTTATTACACACTATACATCAATTAAGCTTGACATTAGCACTAGATGCTATACTATATAGTGATGACGCCCCCAGGCTGATTTTTGGCACCTACATGTTATGTACAGTAGCATAGATACAACTTGACCCACCCGTACACCGGGACAAGGAGACTTAGATTAGACTACTAACATCGTAAACGCCATGAGCGGAACTCATTACATCCTGAACGCGAGGCACATCACCTACCAATTATGGAAAGGTGGGCATCAGGGTCCTGTGATCATGACGCCTGCCTTCCCAATACGCCATAGTGGTTTGCTGGCCTAGGTAGTGGAGGGTGTTTCTTAGGTATTCCGCAACGGTGCCCTCCACCGAGGCGGGGACTCCTATGTCACCGGCCCCATGGGCTGGTGTGGGTAACTTCCACTTTTTCCTTCCACGTTAAAGAAATAAAATAAAGAAATAAAAGTGCTGAAGCCCCGTCCATCACCATTAACTTGCCTTACCTCACTAAGCATGAAGTTATCCTGCTATTTTTCCTAAGTTCGCAGACGAGGTCTATCGGAAACTAAAACTCCTCTCTAGAACAGCGGAAGCTGGTTAACATTCAGAAATCTCAATTAAGGCAACACAGGCTAGCTTCTTGTCTACCAGATGCTCCGTCTGGTACCAGAGGACATGCGGCTTCTCATAAACCTGACCAAGTATCTCTGCTTAGATTTACCCAAATGACTATGTGTGAACCCAGCCCGTTGAGACCAACCCAAACTAAATATTATCCTAAGGGAAGGCTTCAATTATTCTTGTAGTTATGCTCTTAGCAAAGGTTGGAGATCCATACATAATAATCCATTTATTCTTATCTGTTTCAAATGGGACGATGTTTGCCCTTGAACGCTGCTAGGTGAGCAACCATTCAGTGCCTTGCGGTGTTGTCAAATTGCATTCACCCTAAGTGGTGTGTGACGAGTGCCAACCTAATGAATCTGTAATAAATACTATCCACGCTAAGACAAAAATTCAGATTTGGCAAAGGCTTATCCATGAAAATGTCAGAGAATAACGCATTTAACTTAACCGTGAAACCACCATATGTTTAGCTCATATAGTTTTCCTAATACAAATAAAGTAGTATTTTATGCACTATAACCAGGCATCACTCCGTAATCAGTGCAATGAATATCATTATTGGTTGGCATGTATGCCTGTACTTATATTTGTAATTACTCAGAACTTAAACGTTTTACATGACGTGATAAAAGAATTACTTTGAATAAGCCAACGTGCAGAACGTGTCTGGTAACATTATATATTTGTTTATGAATGTTTTCGTAGTCTCTATTTACTCTAGAGAGTTCAAGACAGCATTATTCAGTTGTTCTTCCGTTTAAAAACCAGGGAAGGTGTATAAGCTGGATCAGTTTGCAATTGAAATGAGACTCGAGGTATTATACACCATCTTCCCACTTACTACTGCCATAACAATTCAAATGAGTTAATGTGGGCTTAAATTATGCTAAAAATAGAAACAATACTTTGAAACTGACCGAAGTTGAACGATCTATTCACGAAGAAATTGACAAGGAACACAACAAGGCTGGGAAAACTGCATGAGACATCAGATAAACTACAAGAAGACGACTTTTGAAAAGAGATAGAACGTGACGGAATTTTGGAACCTATCATCATAAATTTGTAATGCTATTACTATGAAGACAATGACAATGAGGAATCATCTCTTAACGTAAGTAACATTTACAGCTATATGGATGCACCGCTGGTACTTTCGTTGGATTAGAAAAGTAAGTAATTCATAATCTGTAATTACTTATATACTAAATATTTAAAACACGTGCGTAATATACGAATATCCGTGTTGTAATTGTGATTTTAACAACTCAATTATTATAAAACTTTGGAAAATATAGTTTGCGTTCCCTTACGTTTATCGCCAGGAAGACTCCAAAGTGTGTTTGTGAGAGAGAGGGAAATATTAAAAGAATAGGAGTAACGAAGAGGTAACGCTGAAGACAGGTGAGGACTCTTTCCATTTGAAACACATAATAGGTGTATTATAGGGACCCCGGTTACTAAAGAAGGAAGCTACAGTTATAACAACATACAAACTATTTCTCTCTCTCTCTCTCTCTCTCTCTCTCTCTCTCTCTCTCTCTCTCTCTCTCTCTCTCTCTCTCTCTCTCTCTCTCTCTCTCTCTCTCTCTCTCTCTCACAGACACACAAACACACACACACATATCACTATCCTCGTCTAGAACAATCAAGTACTAGGATTCACCAAATACCGACCAATCGCTGATCTGTAAATCGATAACTATACACCATACACAGTTATCGCTCAGCAATTATCACATGCTACTGTACTGTTGGGTATATCGATCATATAAGCAGTGAACACAGCTGTGCGAGATTTATACAGTAACATAACGGCTGAAAGATTTGGCCAGGCAACAAGAAGCAAAGTAAATGTTTTAATTTAGCAAGGACAGCTAAATAATACCGAAATCAGTGGAAAATATGTTTGGATAGTCACGTATGCGCGAAAAAGTCAACTTAAATTGTTGCAACTTTATTGCAGTTTAAAATAAATGAAGTTTGATGTTTCAAATTAGAGGTTATGTTACTTTAATATTGTCATAATCAATCAGTGCCACCTGACAGCCTTAAGACAAAGTCGCTTTCACCAGTGCTAACCTGTGCACGGCCTGTAAGAACTATTCATCATGTATGACGGAACTTGTGAGCTCAAGATTCATTCATGTGCTAATGTAGGCCGATGTGATTTAGGGAATCAAGTAACTGGTTTAATTGCTTCTTACAAATTGTCTTACTCGTGAAATAATCTCTACAAATGCAACTCATGGTTTTGAACTTCCCTAGATAAATTCCCTCCCGTCTACATCGCTGCACTTATCATTAATTTCAAAACTACTCGTGATATTGATAATTTTCGTTTTATTTCTATTTTCGATTATAAGGCAGTAAAGGGTTGACTTAGTTTAATATTCTGCATATAAAGGGAAAATTTACATAAAATTTACATTTTAAATGAACTTGATAATAACATTCATGAAGATATTGCTGCCATTTCTGGGAGGAAGTACACAGTGCGAGGTGCAATCTCCTGAGTGGAGCCAAAAATGCTTCAATAACGAAGGATCGCAATTATTCCAGAATCTTACTGCATATGTGTGCGAATCGTTTATTATTTATTTTTAAGTGCATACATTACGTGTTTATTAGCGATGCGATTAACTTATTCAACAAACCGTAATTATTACATACACTGCAGACTTCCTGATGTCTGCACCATCGATACATCAACAAATAGACCTACCCATAACCCGCAAATGACGAAAATGGTATTTACAGGGATTGCCTATCCGACAAAGGAATGGTTAAAATAAAACCTAAGAATTTCCGGGCGACGAATGTGCTCAATTTGTTCTCCGGAAGCAAGCCAGGTGAAAAGCAGATCAGAAATCGACGTTTCGGGAGTTTGCATCTTTCCCATCATCAGGATGTACTAAATGTTATAACCACAAATGAATCACTGGATATATCACAAATATAAACAAAGACTAAACACTATCAAAATTCGCATCACTGAACAAAAGACTTTTCAGTAAATTACATGGCAGGCCAGGAGATGGTATGAGTTACAGAGTTAATTGGGTTAAAGAAACGTAACTACTTAACTGGATTATCAAGCTGTATTCAGCCCGCCTCGGTAGCGTGGTGGTAGCATGTCTGTCTCACGTTCAAGAGGTCCCGAGTTCGAATCTCGGTCAGGGTGAGTTACCTGGATAAGGTTTCTTCTCGTGGTTATCCCTTATCCTTCAGGACGAATGTCGGGTAACTCTAAGCTCCATGGATCCTGGACTCATTTGAGCATCATTTCACCCAATTCATTCACCGTCCGATATGACTTAACGTTGGAGGACGTAAAATACAAAAAAGTGTATTGATCTGTGTTTCTTAAGTCATCGGATTTCCACTTTTAAGGCCGGTTTCCAAAAGGAGCTGAAATGAAATCCAACATCACGATTAAGCGTGCCCCTCTTGGAGGAAATGGTCAAAGCCTTCTTAATTCTCCGCTCCCAGTTACTGTTGCATTTTACCAAGATGGTCGTCTCCCGAAAGTTGGCTCTATGGTCGTTAGCAAAACAATGCACTGTCAGTCCCGACTTCTCAGGTTGTATTAAACGAATGCTCCGTTCATGTTCGTTTATTCTGGTAGTGATTATCCTTCCGGTTTGTCCTATACGCGGTGTCACACATTCACAAGGAATGCGATACACTCTCGGAACTTGAAAGTCCAGTTGGTCTGTCACTGGTCGTTTCTTTGAAATAATTCATTTTCTGTGCTCACACCATCTCTGACCTGGCATTTAACTTACTGAAAACAGACTTTTGTTCAGTAATGCGAATTTTGTTAATGCTTTGTCTTTGTTTATATTTGTGTCATTTCCAGGGAGTTATTTGTGGTTAATACGTTTAATAAATATCCTGATGATGGGAGAGATGTCGCTCTCGAAACGTCGATTTCTAATCGTCTTTTCCCCTGGCTTGCTTCCCGAGAACAACTTGAGAAACAAGAATGGTTGTTCTGCACTTGACTTCATTGGCAGGAGTAAATAAAAATGAATAGGCATAAAAATGCTTGAAGCTAGACAATGAAAAAAAAATAGCCAGAGAAGTATAATTAACATCAGCCAAATAACCTGTATCTGAAAATGAAACTATTTTCTATGCTGACTGGAGTGGTTCTCCTATAGCTTTTCTATGTACAGATCACTTTGATGTCTATGCTTCTAATATTTGGATTTAGTTAAAGAGGCTTCGAAACTTTTTGGTACCAAACCTATTCATTCAATTCATTTGTCACAAAAGCAAAATGTATAAGGCTTCAGATTAGCTGGACTCAAACGTGACTTACAAATACTTGTGTAAACGCTGCCCTCTCTCTAGTATATTTGGAATTCTTTTGTAGAACACACTGAGCCGCATTAATGCCATGCATGAGGAGTGCCTCGCTCTTTGTACCTACCGGCAATAGGGAGGGCAAAGAAATACAAACAAAAGGTACACTGGACGTGTAGTTAGCATCAACTAATTGAATGTAGAGGGAGTACGCAGCTGTGAAACACCATTGAACACCCCAGCGATAGGATACTGCTTGCTCTACACGTTTGGAAGCAGGACCAGACTTGTTATTGCGTGACAGTTCAACCAGATGCCATAAAGGAGAAAAAAGTCGGTACAGCACATGCTATGTCAATAAATACTGCCGTTAACAGCTCCACCTGAGTTAGAGCTATTTCTATACAGGGTGATAAAAATGAATAACGACAGTACGTCTATCAACATTAAGGTATTCAGGTAACGAAATGGAGAGTTGAAAAAATTCATATTGATGTCAGCTGGGCCTGTATCATTCTTTTGCTGCAAGTTCTGACTACTCTCAACTTATCCTTAATGTTTTTACGCAACACTTACTGAACTATAGCTGGTTTGCTTGTAAATTGCTCTCCTCTCACGAATAACTAATGTAATGGTGGAAATAGGAACAATCGGAAGAAGGCTGGTAATTCTCTATAAGGTATTCAAATACATATATTGAAGTGCTGTTAGATGCAGCAGAGAATTTCTTGATCCAAATCGGGATGGAAAGTATATACATCAAAGAAAAGCAATCCGGAAAGCTGTGAGCAGGAACACGCTATAAGCTAGAAAATAAAGCTTCGTTTTGGTTATGCAGTAACATAAATAAAGAAAGAAGGGATAAGTGAGGATAGGAGTACACACGTAGATAACAAAAACAAGAGAGGGAATGTGTGTAATGTTTAATCCCACTTTTACTAATGCGGCACAGCAGGCATGAAATGAAGATGTAGCATGGGTGGAATGAGAAGGTAGGGAAAACCGGAGATCCCGGAGAAAACCCGCACAAGCGCCGTGTTGTCCACCAGAAATTTCACTTTGCGGTCACCTGGGATCGAGCCCGGGCCGTCTTTGTGAGAGAGGAACATTCAGCACTCAGCCAAGGCGCGGCCGTGAACAGGGAAGAATTATCTTGGATGACCAGCGTTACATGTGAAAGCGATGAAAGGCAACAAAACAGAAGGATATATTTGATGAGGATGCGGGATATTATATTGGAGCGATGAAATTTTGCAATAAAAAGAAAATATGCCAGAATTGGTGATATGGAGAGAATGTCGGGTGGAATGGCAAAATGAACAAATGACTAAATAAAAAGGTGTGGCGAACAATCAAATATGTAAAAGAAATGTGGATTAGAAGATATAAATATATATAAAGATAGAAGAGAAAATAGAGAGTCTGGTAAAATAGTAAGTACAAAGTGGACTACACTCGCCATCAGCTCAGCGTATGTAGAGCTTAAGGGTACCCTAATTACCCTGCGGGCGGTGGTCTACACATGGCAAACGTAAGGAGCACCAGCACACACCAGTACAGAGCTAACGAGTGATGTCCAGCAGCTACTTGCAAGTGGTTGCATGTGGCACTTTACAGACTCCAATTTTGGGCGTTGCGGTTCTACTCCTCAGCAGACTTCTTCTCCACATGGTTTATATAGATCAGGCATTATAACATAAGATTTTCGGTTGCGCAACTGTGTGAGCACAACGACAGTTCCCTTGTTTGTACAATGAATATATTGGTGCAATAATACAGAACTCGAAAAATGGGGAACTTCCGTAAAATGTGCGACAACTTACTCTTCACGCCAACAATAATTTAGGGACGGTAGAGGGTAACTGTTTCAGAGCTTAAATTTTGTATACTAGTTTTACAATCCGCTCTGACATGAATTAATGTGGAGGTACAGAGGTTATACAGTATTAACTATCGACATGCGTACACCAATGTGTTTCCCGCCTTGGTAGCGTGGTGGTAGTATATCTGCTTCACGTTCAAGAGGTCCCGAGTTCGAATCTCGGTCACGGCGAGTTATCTGGATAAGCTTTTTCCGGAGATTTCCCTTATCCTGATAGACGAATGTCGGGTAACTCTAAGCTCCATGGACTCCGAACTCATTTGAGCATCATTTCATCCATTCCATTCAGCGTCCGATATGACTTAACGTTGGAGGACGTAAATTGCAAAAACCACCAATATGTTTGTGTGTATGTGTGTGTGTGTGTGTGTGTGTGTGTGTGTGTGTGTGTGTGTGTGTGTGTGTGGAACGCATGACCATTGCAATTAGCACAGAGTGTGTCGGCGTGTCAGATTCTGCCATACTCTCGTAAAGATACCGGCTATTTCTCCTTGGATAGACGAGCAGAAGTTCAGGCCACGTTCTGTACAACCCCTAAGAACGAGTAAGATGTGTTATGGTGCATTGAGAGCAAACAATCCTGTAGCTAGTACTCGCGCAATCACTCGACAAATGCACCTAAGTCGTAAAACTATGGGAAGAAATCTGCAGGAAATGCTTTAGCATCATTTTCACCTTGAAAAGTTCCAAGTAATGAGGCCTAAAGATTATCCTTTGCAATAGCATATTTGTCAGTGGTATCTGGGCAAAATTTAAAACGATGTACTCCATGCATCCCATGCCATGTTCTCAATTTCTGCAGTTTTCACACGAGATCACTAATTGAACGTTCGCAATTCACACGTTTGGGCCTTCAAAGATCCCCAGGCGAAAATTCAGAGATCAACTTAACCGATATTTGGTGTTAATATGTGGGCCTGTACTGGGGAAAACTTCTTAACCGCACATTTTGCCGACCCGACTCGAAGCTTACAATTTCTTATTGGTTGTGTAACACGTTTTGCCTGAACTAAAGGAATTACTTTCCCTTCAGATCAGATAGGATATATGGTTCAACATGATAGAATATTAGCTCACTTTAGTGCGGATGTATGTCGTCATATTATACCTACATATGGCAATCACAAGAACTGGATAGGCAGAGGTGGTCTCATTGCTTGGCCGGCGTTCTAACATTTGATTTGAGATTAAACCGTCTTACGCTTAAACGAAATACGTGTGTGGGTGTGTATGTGGGGGGAAGTGGACATATGTGGCTAAAGTGAGATTTTAAACTAATAGAGAACAGTGAGGGAAAATAATTGTGCGTCCACAAAGACTTCCAAAATCTTAAAATTGTATTGTCTAAACAAGGTAGCATATGAAGTTGTAACCAAAACCAGATCCACATAGATTCGAGTTGAGGACCTATTCACATTGATATTCAAATCAAAAATTCCCTCTCTTCTTCTAATCATTCTGAAGTGAAATGTCTATGTAATTACTTACAATGCATTATTCAATTGCTCTGTCACGCCCATAACGCCGTAAATTTATTCCTTTAACTGGTGCCGTTATTCGTCGTTTGCAGTTTGGAGTTGAGCATTTCCCGCTGGCCAGGCACTATTTTTCTTTATTTCTGCAATCATTTGCTCCAGAACTCCATCCCTCATTGCACTGCAGAATTCCAAGTGGCTCCTGCTCCACTACTTCCCTCTCCCACCCTTTGCTCTGCTTGCTGCCACTTCCAAGACTTTAAGGGCCATCTATCTTCTGGTATGCATTTCATACAGCCACACAATTTTTATTCCTCCTTCTCTATGGCGTGTATTATATATTTATCAACTTCAGATATGTTCTTTATTTCTGCATCTCTTATGCTATCCATCTTTGTCAAACTAAAACCTCACCTCCAGAGGTCAATTTTGATTTTCTTGAGCTGTTTTTCATTTGTATCTACGGTTTATGGTATTCTTTATTTCAAACCTAATACTTCTGTACCTATTACCTCTACCTTTAAAATAATACCTTGTTTATGGTATCCGTTTAAGACAGCAAACTGTTATGTGGCAGAGCACAAAACTAAACGATCTTGAAGACAAATTTTTAATTAATTAGTAATCCTTTTAGGAGTGTAATGTAATTCTAATGTAGGCCAGTGGAGGTGGCACGAATTCTAATGTACCCTTCTTTGATTTTCCTAACGCCTAAGAAACTCCAATTTCATTATCGGTGGGATATTTTAGAAAATTGTTAAGTTAACGTAAATTTTACGTTTTGGCTTTTTCATCTGTATCTCATGGGTCTTCCGAAAGGTATGACCATTTCCTTTTTTCTATACAAATATCCCTAGTACTTGCTATTAAGTAAATATAACGTAGATTCGAGTGTCATTTTTGAAACCGTTGTTTCTGTTTGTTGAGGTATTACTGCGTGATGATGACCATTATGATGGTGATTTTTTATGTAATTTACGTCCTCCAGCGTTAGGTCGTACTGGACGATGAATGAAATGTAAGAAAGGCTGCTCAAATGAGTCCGAGGTCCATGGACCTTAGAGCTAACCTAAATTTGTCTTTGAGGATAAAGGAAAACTCCAGATTAAAAAAAAAATCTTTTAAAGGTTCTATTAATTAAAAGGTTAATAAGGGACTTTTACCTGGGTAAAACCCTCATCCAGGTAACTCACCCTGACCGAGATTCGAACTCGGGACCTCTTGAACGTCAGACAGACACGCTACCGAGACGGGCGTATTGCTGATGCTGATCCTAATGACGCATTTAAAAGCGCTCAACTGCAAGATCTGTGCCCTGTTATTAGTATCCAGGTTGTATCATTAGTGCCCCATAAATTTGCTAGTTTTACATTATGGTTAAGTTACAAGCATATCGGTGACTGCCCAGCTTCCCATAATGAAAGAAATTATACATTACTATAACCCTTGCAATAAACAGAAACTGGCATTCGTTGCCATACTCTGCAGGGTGTAAGAAATATTCATATCCCAAGGAGAAATGTATCTCTATTGCTACCCTTCGACTTTCTCAGCTGAGGGTCACAGGGCCCTTCAAGGTCTGTATCTTCTTTTATAAGTACAACAAGCTCGTATTCACAGCAAGTGCCTTCAACACTCTTTTAAATATATTATAAGCTTAAGAAATGAGGTTAGAACGAAAATTATAGCCCAATAAATTAGCACTTTAAATGAAGAATTATCAGTATGGTTGAAAGATTGATTTTTGTATCATCATTCATACTTTAAGTATACATAAATTATTACAAAATTATACTGAACGCAAATTTAAGTGTCATTTTTGACACTCACTCCTTAAAGTGATTTATAGAGATAGATAATAGTAAGTTATAGCTTGGAATTGCAACAATAATTACATCCAAACAATTGCAGACTCATACAAACCTCGAATCTTCGCCTCTCCCTTCGACGCCATTGCAGCTCGAACTGCCACTGCAGAGAAATATTCTATTCTATGTATTATCCCAATAAACATTCAAGGGGATCTCATTGTGATTCCTCAAAAAACATATTTTTACTTTCTATGGATTTTCTAAATTTATAGCTTATTTCTTTTGGGATATATGACAGAATATTTTAGCTGACCTTGAAATTAATATTCAATCAGATTACGTGTGGTTCAGGAAAATGTTTTCAGAAATGGTTTTACTCTGAAAAAAAAAAAATCATTTACCGACATTTAGAGGCCGACGTTCTACGACAACCAATGATAGGGTGAATTCCATTCTATTAGAGACGGGGGGGACACTACACTACATCCACAAAAATAATACATGCGTAGTCGCCATATTATAAATATTATAAATTTCCATTTTCAATATCATGAACATTTTTAAAGCCCTGAATAGTCATTATTTTCTCATAATATAATGCAAGAGTATTGGATTTAAATGCAACATTTTAAATATTTGAGTAACTTTCTTAGTTAAAGTTAATCACAGCACGACAGCGTTATGGGCCAAGGCCTACCAACCCAACTTCCGGCCTCACGCCCACTTACGCACAGCAGAGGTGGGCGATCATCCATCCAATATGGGGAGAAAATGTGGTCAGCATCTCGGCATCTCCCAGCCGGAACGTTGGTTTTCGTGACCAGGGCCACTTACCTAGCGTAAGCTCCTCATTTTCCTCACGATGCTGACCGGTCCTATACCAGGGTCTTAAAATCCGCACCCCATGGGTGGGATCGAGCTCGGGCCGCATTCCGTGGCCAGGGAACAAGGCATGTTGCCTTAGCCCGCTACGCCACGGCGCAGGAAAACTTTTTAGTATGCATCCAAAATATATATGACGATTAATTAAAATAATTCTGCATATGATTACCTCCATACTATGAATTAGATTGAAAAATATATTTTAATAATAATTGTTATGAGAGATTTAAAAGAAATGATATAGATCTGAGAAATGCTACTGAATATAATACAGATATTTTTACGAAGTAATTTGCCAAACAGACTCTATCATCAATTAAACATGTTACAGGTCTGATAAATTACTTCAATAAAAACTGTAAAAGAGGCGAAGCAACGGGAAAGGTAGCGTTATTTACCATTCAAGAGGAAATGTTAGCTTAAGAGGAATATATAGTGAGATCCATATAAATCTGAACCATTTCATTAGACCATAACTATCGAACCAATAATAGGACACCCTTGCAACTTTGGGAGAATATAATACACAGTTGGGAGATTATATTATACTATTTATATCTCAGAGTAATTGTTGACAGTATCCTCCACCAGCACCTATGTATTCGTGGTCCTATTTTCTTTGATACGAAAGTATAAGCTGAAGTTTATATGGGCATCTTCAAGACATTTGTGGAGCAGCTGTATGATATCTAATTGAGAAAATGTTATTTCCTGCAAGGTGGAGCAACATATACATCTAACGACACCATGGAACTTGTAACCAGTTTCTTTTTTAATCGAATAATCTGAAAAGGTCTGTGGCCCCCATAGCCCCTGACCTAACCTCACCGGATTTTTTCTTGTAGGGATATCTAAAATAGAGTGTCCAAGAATAGGCCACGGACAATAGATGATGTCAAGGAATCCATACGCTCCGAAATAAGTAACATTGGTGAGGATACTCTCCGTAAAACTTCAGGGAATATGCTGAGACGAGTGCAAACATGTATAGATGCTGGTGGAGGACTTCCAAAATTTTCTCTGAGATGTAGATAGTGTAATGTAATCTCCCAATTGTGTATTATATTCTCCCAAAGCTGCACGTGTGTCCTATTATTGGTAGAAAAGTTATGGCCTATTGAAATGGTTCAGGTTTATATGGATCACACTATAGTTTCTAATGTTTTATGAGCGTGATTTTAGGACATAAAAGTTTCCACCAACAAGGCTAAAAAAATAATGAAGGTTTTGGTAGAAAATTTAATTTAAATTAACAACTCTATTGAAGTACAAAACCAGATAAGGCTTTAAAAGACGTACATATCTAGGTATCTGTAAATAAGACCAAAATGAGTTCGAAGTAAATATTTCCAATCTAACAAATCATGATACCTGTTATTTACCCTTTGTTTATCTGGTATATTTATTTCATTTTTTGAACCTACAGAGAATGTCAGATATAAATTTAATTAATCTGTCATGTAACAATAGACTTGTCACAATCAATACACAGGAAAATATTTGCAGTGTGTGTGCTCTGTACGTCAAATGCAATGCTGGAATTTCTCTGTTAATTGGGTCGCATGTCTCATAAGCGTTAAAACACAATCTAAAGGAGTTATTTGTATTGTTACCGAAATTCATTTAAATAACAGAGACATGAATCTTCGTTTGGAAGTAGTAGTCTTGCTTTAGGCGTGATATATTGGCCAGCCCGAAGTCGCTCTCTTTTGTTTCGATCCATTCATTTGCCCAGACAAGCGCGACACATTTGAGCATTAGAACTGAATAAAGTTAAAATTAATCAGTCCTTGCTGTTTTAAGCACAGTCATCAGTACCAAAATAAGTATGCTCCCAATATGTAGAGGCATTATTTATTTAGCCAGGATTAGATTAGTTTCTCTTACCTAAATTATTCTTTACTGAATTGATGTTTTAAGACTCATTCTGTTATATAATAGTTAAACATCTTGCTTATATGAGTAATTTCCCTCTTTTATCCCACTTCGAGTAGCTTGAGCTAAAGAAATTGCTCAGCGCTACCTATGTTATTACTCCGCTGCATTTACTCTACGGATTTACTAACTCTCACAGCGGCTCTAAAACGAAATAACAACAATTTTGGTGCATAACGAAACACGATAACAGCATAAAAATAATACGAGTTGCACTATCCAATTTCATTTATTGAGAATACTTAATTTACATACCTTTTTACACAAAAGTATCTTTTCCTATTACCTCAGGTCAGGTATGTAAAACTCAGCAGAAATACTTTAAATGCACATTTTATATCAGTTGCGGATTGCGGCGAATATGTTACGTTTGCGTGCTTGTCGTTACAGGCTCCTTAAACCCTTGGGCCGCATTCATAGTCAGACTTGGTTCGGACCTACTAGCCACTTCCGGTGGACTAACGGTGGACCATCGATTTTGTTATTCTTAAACCGGGATTAGCGATAGTCCGACGACCCAACACATTAGTCCGGTTTAAATTTTGGTCCGCCTCCGAGGGTTAGATTAAAGGCGGACTAACTTTGCAACATGGACAATGAAGTGATGAATGTGGTTGTGGTGCGTAGAATTCGAGAAATAGAACGATGGAGGAAAACTTATCTGCCAAGAATAGAAATTATTGTGAAGTACGACGACCTGAACTTCTAAAGCAGATATAGGTTTAGTAAAGCGAACGCCAGATGGTTGATAGAAACGATTCCTTTTAACCTGCACGTTAGGGACGATAACCGGAGCCTGAGTATCTCAATGGACTCTCAAATCCTAACAGCACTTCGTTATTATGCAAGAGGAGGATTTCAAGACAACACTGCTGACTGCATCAGTAAGCCCCATTATCGGCAAACTCGTTATAAATTTCCCTCCATGTATACTCCTTTCTCATATTTGTATACGTCGAGACGAATGTATATTTTTATAATGTTCATTCTTTCTTGGACTAGAGCAAACATTGCTCTTCCTCTGACCAAGTGATACTACGCTTCTTCATATTATCTATATTCACAGCACACCAAATTTGTTACCGAACCTCAAACAGCAGCAACTAGCGTACGAATGATTAGGAAACAGCTGTGAAACTACCACAGAGACTATTAAACTTGTAGGTACAGTGGTTTGTTAGCACTCTATGGGACTCAGGCATGCGCAGAAGAACCTTTCTACGTCGTGTAACATTTGCTCCGTACTGATCCACTGGTCCGAGGCCTTTTATCGTCTATGAATACCAAAAATTTAGACCGCCTTTGGCCCGGATCAAGTTAGTTGGAAGATAGTCTAGACCAAAGTGATAACTATGAATACGGCCCTTCACATTTCCTTCTCTCCCCACACTATCCTAGGCGTATCGTAGTGGAACACAAAATGAACTTTCTAAACTTTTACATTAATACAGTTATTAAAATCAAAATTGGAAAATGCTTATTCGCATATTCGCCTGTTTATTCATGCGTTTTATGCTATAATTATAATTGCACTTCGTCTCAACCATCTGTCCCACAGACAGCTCGCTCTGGAAAGTGACGAAACAGATACTCCGGGAACCACTTCAATTGCCGCCGCTTCGAGTCAACAATATAATCAGCAACACCACCTTGGAAAAGTGCGAAACATTAGCTGCCTACATTGAATCTACGTTCATACCTAATCCGGCATAACAAACCTCCTAGTTCCCCACAGAGCTATCAACCAATTAATATTTTAACAACTCTGTCCAAACTTCTGGAAAAGCTCATTCAAAAACGACTTCTTCGGTTTGTTTCTGAAACCTCAGTCATACCTCCCCAACAGCTTGGATTTAGACAACATCATTCTAGTACTCATCAGCTCCTGAGACTTACTGAACATATTAGCCGTAGTTTTGACGCCAAAGAGCATACTGTGGCAACATTCCTAGATTTCACTCAGGCATTTGATAGAGTGTGGCACGACGGTCTCCTTTATAAACCACATGACCTAGGTCATCTGCTCTACTTACTTAGCTTGATTACTAGCCATTTTCAGGAACGCCAATTTTCTGTGCGTCTTGGTTCAACGCATTCCTCACCCCGTACTATTTTAGCCGGCGTGCTCCAGGGTAGGGTCCTTGCGCCTCTTCTTTACAGCCTATATACTGCTGACATGCCTCAACTTCCTGCCACAAATACCGCACTGTTTGTTGACGTTACAGTCAACTTTACCTCGCACTTCTCTATTGAAACTGCCGTTGCAACCCTAAAATCTTCCCTGGACATTTTCCTGCATTGGTTAACTCGCTGGCGTACTGCACTTGGTCCAAGCAAATGTCTTCTTAAGCTTTGCCCTTGCGCAGGCCTGCTGCTCCGTCAAATATACGACTCTACAACACTGAAGTCCCCTGGTTACCTTCTGATTGTTCAGTCAAATATATTGGCATCCATCTTGATCTTCGGCAGACATGCAGTACACATATGAAAAGAAAACTAAATCAAGCCTATGCTCGTCTTCACAAGTTGTATCCCATTCTCAACCGCAAATCCCCTTTAGGAGTCGAAAGTACGCTGCTACTATACAAGAGTATCCTACGACCACTTCTTCTATATGCCAGTGCTGTATGGGGATGTGCTTCACCTACTCATATTCACCAACTCCAAGTGTTTCAAAACAGAATATTACGGCTGTCTGTGAACGCCCCGTGGTACATCCGGAATGCACAGCTGTATAGAGAATTAGACATAGTCAGCATTAATGAGTACATCACTACAACGACAAGCAGATTCTTTGCTCACCTTCCTTATGTATCAGGTGCTTTATTCTACCAACTGGGACGTCGCCTTGATGCTGCACGAAGACTGAAGGCACGCTTGCCACAGGACATTTTATTTCTTTAATGTTTATTTATTATGTAATGAAGAAGTTATTTAATTTATACTCACACTAATCATACCAGTTTGTTTAAGGGCTCTCTAATATGAGTATCTTCTATCCCTGTATACTTGAATTTTATTATGTATGTTATGTATATAGCTCCAAAATTTGTATAGCACTAACTGTGTTGAGCAATTGAAATAAAAAAGTCAACCAAAAGAAGCATCTACAATTTTCAATGTCTGATATTTCGTACGCCTTTCTGTATATCAAAGCAGAAATAACCCTTGTTAAGAAAAGAGGAAACGATAGAAGGTGAAGAAAATTTATGGTTAATATTAAAAGCACTCCACTGGATTTCATTTACACGCGCACACATCAGTTATTAAAATCAAAATGCAGATGACAAATGTGGACCGTCAATAAAAGCTCGCCATCTACCATATTCCAGTTACTAATCACAAGCATATTAACTGCTCATTAATTATTTTGATTCACAAATGCAACTGAAACGTCCAAGTTAAGTGCATTACTGACGCTATCATACGTAGTTAAGTAGGTACAGTTTGAGGTAAAAATAAGTGAACAAAATATAATTGAATAAAATTTGCCTTTAAAAAGAGAAGACCTGCCGTAGAAAACATGCTAAAAGTTAAATAGGTTATTAATGGCCGGCCCTCGTAGCCATGGTCGTTAGAACGTATGTCTCTAGCGTTTCGCCGCGTAGAGGGTCGCAGGTTCGAGTCCCGCCCTGGGCTTGGGTGTTTATGTGTATAGTATATGTGTGTGAAACTACTGAAAACAGATAGGTAATTAAACGTAAACAATAAAAACGGTTAAATAAGGAAAAGAAAAATATATATCTATATACATAGATATGTATTTTAATGCATATTTAAAATTAAAAATATATAAATAAATTAAATAAATAAAAAAGAATAATAAAATGTGATTCATTATGTTTACCATGTTTCAATATATAAAGATTTAAGCATATTAACCACTCGTCACTCACGCCTTAATTTCGACACGGTCGGTTGCGCGGTATCTAGTGGCTGATTTTTTAATATATATCATTAATTTTAAAAACCTTCGTTCAGTTGTTTTTTATTTTCATATTTTATCTTAATATTAATGTTAGATTAACAGAAAACGGCAGTGTAGCGTTTAGTAAAAGGCTGCAGATGTTAAAATAGATCATGAAAGAGTAAAACAACTGATTACATAAAAATAGAGCATATAAACAACGTTTGATTATTGTAACATACTATCTTTATTTTCTCCCTTTTTCTCTACGGTTTTTTTCCTGTTTTACACTATACTATTTTTCCATATCCAAACTCGCAAAGCAATCATGACATATTTTCTACCATGTTGCAAAAAGTTATCTTTGCACTTCCTGTAAGTTATGTGAATTTGTTCTACGTGTAACTCTGATTTCACTTTGTATTTCCATCCCTTCCTAACTAGAAAAAGCACCTCAAGTAGTAGGTCATCTGTGTCACGCTTCTCTGTGACAATTTCCTTTTCTTCTCTCAGGTAGAAAATCATCTACAGCTGTATCAAGTGTTCATTTGTTGGAAATAATAATGTTATTCCAATAGCCGTGTGTAGGCTAAGGTTTGAATGATAAGTCACACTGAAAAATTCAATGCCATAGGCGGGATTTGAACTACTGATCTCCCGCTCACCGTGTGGTTGCTCTAAACCACTGAGATACTTTAGCCAACGTGCCGATATGACATTAAATTCTCCAACTGACTATTATGTTTCTGGGTAGACTACTAGGGTTTCTCATATAAAATACACGGGCGATCCGTGGTTCAAATCCCGGCTATGGCATTTGAAGTTTTCAGTCTGACTCTACTCATTCAAACGTTAGCCTACACACGGCTAGTGTAGAAGAAATGATTATTTCCATCAATTTACCTAAACTAAAAGCATAGTTGTTTAACTATGACGCCTGGTACTTATTCATATTTATTGCAACTTAATACAGTGTTTGAACACAATTAAGCCTTGTCATTTGTAATACATACTCTCTCTTAAAAGTAAACGATTAGAAATGTCAAAAAATTGTCAATCTTCTCTCTCTCTCTCTCTCTCTCTCTCTCTCTCTCTCTCTCTCTCTCTCTCTCTCTCTCTCTCTCTCTCTCTCTCTCTCTCTCTCTCACACACACACACACACACACACACACACACACACACAGATAAATACAAGACATAATTCTTCAAAATCATCGAAGTTGTCACCAAAATATTCATCTATACTGTAATAGGCTCTGCTTAACAAGAATTTAGTCAGTTTATATTTCAAATTAGCGGCTGACACAGTATCTTTTTTGGATTTCCGGAAGCTTATTAAGTAGTTTTTGGACCAATGTATTGGGGCTTATGTTCAAAAAGTTTGAGCCTGTGACCTTAAACTGTGTAGTAATTCTTTCCCCTTGATTCATATGTGTGGACATCGGAATATGTGGAGGCTACATTCCTGTTATTAACAAAAAGTATTGTTCGCAGAATAAATATGCAGGTAAATAATATGCAGTATGTTTAATATTTTCAAATACGGCCTGCATGAACTCGTACGTGTTATTTTTGCCTGGTATCTGATAGCTCATTTCTGTAGGAGAACAATTCTGTTAAAGTTTAATTTGGAAGTGTGTCCCCACAGCTCGATGCCATAACAAATATATGAATATATTAATGCAAAATATACTAACTTACTAGTATCTACTGAGAGAAATGAGCTTAAATTACTTAAATTACTTTCTAGCTTTTCAATGCGGTTGTTCCAGGTTAACTTGTCATTAAGGATTAAACCTAAAATAGTTACTCTTTTACCGTATATAAGTCGCCATAAAAGTGTGTGTCTCATAGCATATGAGAACCCCTAGTGGTCTGCCGGGAAACATACGAGTCAGTTGAATAATTTAATGTCATGTCGGCATGTTGGCCTTAGTAGCTCAGTGATTTAGAGCAACCACCCAGATGGCGGAAGATCCGTGATTCAAATCCCGGCTATGGCATTGAATTTTTCCGTCTGACTATTCATTCAAATGGTTCATTTGTTCGTCCACTCTGTAGTAAACGGACAGTTAATTCTAAGTCATTGTAGGAAGACATTGTAGGAACAATGGACGTGTTCGGCCGCATGGCTTCCAGAGGATGCAGATGCTGAAATTCGAGGAATTGTAACCCTAATTATAACGGCTTATCAAAAGACTAACAGTACATTGCAGGGGAAAGAAAAGGAAGCTTGGGCATCCTTCAAGGGTGATCGTGGATTTTTAGGCAACCAAAGACATGACAACTACTAGCATTTGGTGACAGTTCTCATGCAAAAATACCGTAACCTTGCATGCAACATGTCCCTTAAGATCCATTCTCTCCACTCCCACCTAGACCTCTTCCCTCTTAGCTGTGGGGTTGTTAGAGTTGAACATGGGAAGAGATTCCATCAGGACATTTCTGTTATGGAACAAGATATCACGGCCGTTGGAATGAAGTAATGCTTGCGGATTACTGTTGGTCTTTGTATAGGAATTCTGTGGAAATCCATCACAAGAGGCAAGCTAAATGAGGACGAATCACCACATGATTCTCTTCAGACACGACTATCTGCGAAGTATTTTTCCAGCAATTTAGAACTCCTAACATATCAACACCAGTTGAAAAAAATCAAATGCACTTTCATTGCTTTTGGCATGTATGTAATTAAACTGTATCATTTTCTCTCAATACGTTAATATTTAATACTTCCACCTTTTGTAAATCATAGAAACTAGAGCTAATAAATTTTTTTCATTGTCATATTTGTTTTTCTCAACCCAAAATTAGTAGGGATTGCCGCATGAAGTGCTCGAAACATTCAAAAACTTTTTGTCGCCCAGTGTAATTAGATCAGAGGAAGACAGCTTCCAGAGTTGTGACGTATTTCAGCCGGAAGCGAGGCCTGCAGTGGTGTGACGTCAGGCAAGAGCCGTATAGTAACAAGTTGCCTACATAGATGGCGCTGTGAGTACAGTTCAGTCAGGTGTAGCGCACTGGATGACAACAATGTTGCTGTCATGTACCAAATGGAACTATTAAATTTTCAATGTGACGATTTATTAAAGGACAAATCTACAAACAAGAAAGACTTGGCTGAATTTTACAAGAATGTCTCCCATACCAGATTTCGAAGGTTGCATTCTCTTGCCGCACCGACATTATGTATGTTTGGCTCGACATATGTGTGCGAACAATTTGTGTTCTGTTATGAAATTAGCTAATTCCAAACCCTGAATCATACCCTGTCGGATCACAATCTAACATGCAGCCTTCGATTAAAAATTTCCCACACATTACCACTTGAGATAGATAAACTAGTAAAAGAAAAATCAAACAGAAAGCAGAAAACGTCCACGTAATTTTGTTCTGAATGGATCTCCCCTAATTGGCAAAAAAGTCCTTAATAATTTATTTTATTTATTTTATAACATGCCTGACCTTCAGATAAACTACGAGTTGAAGTTTTATATATCTTCTCATAGCTGTCGGAACCCCAGCACATCGTTCCTCTTGGGCAGCAAAAACAGCGTGGTGACGTCACACGCTAACCTGCCTTTCCTTCGGGAGCATATTAATTGGCGGTTAGAGCTGACGGAGCTGACGTCACATTACCAGTACCTGTGTTCCCCTTTATTAGTGTTTTGTTATATCAATGTCACCATAGTAAACTAGAAATAATAACAGCTCATGAACATAATTTTAATTCAAATTTTAGGAAAACAATTCCTGAAAAAATATCCTTTATAAAGGCTTTAATGTTCCTTTGAAATAAACTGTTAATTGAATTGATCCTACAGAAATGCCGTGTGTATCGTATGTTGGAATTGTAAAATCATATTTAAATTCAGTACCGTGGGGTGGATTTGAGCCGCAGATGATCGGATTTTTTCTGCTGTTTTAACCGAGTTACCCCGACAACATGCAGATTGGACACCTAATCCTTTAAATCCGCAAATTTTTCTCTCGTAAACTTTAAGGTAACATTTATTTTTAGATGACATACATAACAGGCGACTTGCAAAAACGTATGTACTTTAATCGCTAGCGTGATAAGAGATTTAAAGATTAGCGTTTGGTACTTTCAAATGTAAATTGGACGAAAGGTTACTTAACGAAGGAATTTGTGAATATCACATTAAACAGAAGTATTAGTGACCACTTAGAAAACCTGCAATCCAATCATATATAAGACACCTTCTTATGTAGAAAAAGATATGCTAAACGTCAGCAAAGTAATCCCACTGCATAAACGTGGAAGTAAGTACCAACACATGAGTAGTAATGAAATACCCCTCCTCCTCCTCCTCCTCCTCCTCCTCCTCCTCCTCCTCCTCCTCCTCCTCCTCCTCCTCCTCCTCCTCCTCCTCCTCCTCCTCCTCCTCCTTCTCATCCTGTTCCTCCTCCACCTTTCCCTCTTTCATCCAAGTGTTCGTTACTAATGATATATTACCGTTATTTGACACAAAGTTTTTTCTTCACGATCCTGGATCATTGGAGTTTATCTTCCCTGATCCTACGGCTACGCTTTGTCATCGCTTCGCAGTTGTGACCTTGTACTTTATAATTCCTATTCTCATAAAAACACATCCCTAGGCTACGCTCTGCGGCTTAGAGTCTCAGTTCCTCGATCGCTGATCGATAGAAAGCACAATCTCTTTCACCCTGCTTTTCATTCTGATATTGGCAGCTATTCATTATAATTAGCACACCACAAACTTTCTCTACTGGACAAATCGCTTGGGAAATTCAACATTTGAAGATACATATCCACTTTTGCTGTTATACGAGTATGTTACCACTGGAGTAACCTGTCTCAAAATAGATATGAGTTTCTGTGTTTTATAGAGAAACAAATATGCCTTACCTGACCATTACCATGGTAGCTCAATTGGTTAGATCAGCGCAACCTAAAACAAAGATCCATAATTGAATCATTTATTTCAGAAACCACCTAAAACACCAAATATCAAAGAATGTGGTTTTGGTGGTACGGCACAATTTAAAGGTAAATATATCTTTAAGTGCTGAAATAGCCTATGTTTCATATCAGCAATGCTATTATCAACCTTCAAAATATTAGTTTATTTCAGAAAGAACCTAAGCGCCGTCGCTTAGGTTCTTTCTGCGGTAAATTTCCTCGTGACGGTTGGCGGCCTGGATGACATCACGTGTTTTGTGACTCACTGTGACCATAACTCACAACTTACTCTGAACGTGGCCACTCATTTCCCCATGTGACAGAGAGTTTGGAAGCATAAAGCGTCTCTTGAGAAAGATGGACAGGAATTATCCTCCTGATGAGTATGCAGAGCTCATGCTTAAAGCTAGTAAAGTCTAGCCGATTTACTGTATATCTGCTTACGTCAGACGATGATCTCAGTTTCAAAAAGTGGTGGCCCAAATCATATTAGAAAATTCCAAATTCGGACGAAAAATCAGGCAGGAAAGTACCCAAAGAAAATAAACAGCTATTCAAGCAGTTTCTTTACAACAATGATACTCCGGGAAAAGTGGTCGCAAGCTAATTCATTGGAGGAATAACATCATCTACCTTCATATTGCTAAAAGCTACCAGCTCTCCGGAACTACCAACAGAGAAATCTTATCCTTTGCGGAAGGTATGTTTACTTTTGTTTTGCCAAGGTTATTAGAGGTTATTTTAAACGTTTATACTTTACATTTAGCTAAACATTATTGTAGGCTATAACAAATTTTAGAATTTATCGGTTTTGCACAGTGAGATATTTGGTTTTAGGTCCCAATCAACAAAAGGAAAAGAAAAAAGATGTAGACGATATAAAAAAGTTGATGGAATACAGTGTTGGATATGAAACCTTCTATGACACTATCATCCTGTGGCCAACAACTGACAAGGAGTTTCCAGAAGACTTGCCAGAAGCCCAATAAGTGAATGAGGCTAGATCTTTGTATATAGACATACTGTAGCGTGTAGTCTACTTGTATTTTTCGATTTAGGCCTAATAAAAGCATTCTTTTTATACTTAAGTGCGCCTAATACTTAGCTTGATACCAATACAGGTAAAAATGATAGAATAATAATTTAAAAAAGTCACTTTGCATATACTCATTTATTGCTGGAACCATCTAAGTGCAATTTTTCAAAAATATATGACTCAAAAATGTAAAGGAAGAAAAGTGGCAGGTTTTTGATTCGGTAAAATAATATTTGAAAGAGACTAGACCTATACTTAAGCTGTAATTTTTCTTTGTGTTTTAGCTTTGCAAAAGTTAAAAAAGCGCACTTAGGGGGTTTCCGAAATAAACGATTCAATTCAATACCTGGTTATGTCATACTGAGTTGCATATTAAATCAAATTAGGTATGTTAATGGGTTTTCCCCAGTTTACGATTAGTCAGTGTGAAATATCATTTAGAAAACAACACTAAATGTGACTAAGTAGCTTTTCGTCATTATCTGGTCACCCTAAGAAGCTGGCCTCACTAGTACATAACCTTTGTTGTAGGTTTTAATCAAATTTTGAGAGTTTGCAACTACCGAAACCTTCCCAATATAATCAAGCCTAGTCGTTCATCACTCCAGAAACCACGGGGGCGTATTATGCCTAAAGTCTAAGAAGGAAAACTAATTAAATTGGATCTTGTTCGCGAGGCGGGAGGTAGATATAAAGAGTGGAACTCTCTTAGCATCGCCATCACCATCGCTGGTGCTGCTTTCTGAATCTTTTATTTTAGTAACAGTGTGTGCTTCCATCATCAGAAGTTAAAGCTCGCTGAAGAGTTCATACATTATTAGATTAAATAAAAACAATCTCACACTTTGGTTATTTGTATACACAATACTATAGTTTTCTCAGTCTGGCTCTAAACTTTCATAGTGCGTCCTATATATGGCTAGTATGAAAGAAAAATTAATTTCCATTAATTGTACCCAATAGTGGTCCGAACTATAAAGCCTGGGCCTTAAAGTACTTACAGCATAGTAAGTTGGCATTAAGGCAGATGTCTCATGTTTAAATGGTTTAACGGGAGAAACACGAATCAGTTGGAGAATTTACTGTCAGGTTGGCACGTTGGTCATAGTACCGCAATGGTTTAGAGCGGCTGGACGGAGACCAGAAGATCAGCATTTCAAATCCCGACTATGGAATTGAATTTTTTAGTCTGACTCTACCCTTTCATACTATAGTTAGTTGGAAAAATAAAGTAAAGTAAATTCATACATTTAATTTAATATAATTGACTGTTAAGTGTAACATAGCTTCTGAATACAATAGATATAAGGTCACAAAAGTAATTTAACTGTAAACTTTTAAAACTTCTGCAGTAACCTATTTTCCACTTTCGTATAAATTAATTATTATATTTCACATTTCAATACTTAAATATTTTGTAATGTATCCAAATAATTTATCTTCAGTATAATTGATATAACATTTATCCTCAGATTATCGTTGAAATGTACGCAAAACTTAGTGTTGTTGCATTTCTTATTCCTCTGTTATCGATAATACCTAGTAAAGGTTCAGTACTCATCTATATGATTTAACAGAAAGTATTCTGTGTTCATAAACATTTTAAAAAGGTTCACTTTAACATGGTGTTTGTCTATGAAGGCCACATTAAAATTTTAGAAATAATAAACGTGGAAAACATTTTAAGATTACACATTAGGAACTTAAAGAAGCGTATCCCATAGCAATGTAACGTTTATAAGGTTAGTCCGGGGAAGATGATACACTTGACGGTTATGTCCTTTTTCATGGAAATGGGAATGGAGAAAAATATAAAAAGTATCTCAAGATATTGCCAGTATATTTAATTGTTACTGGGAGAAACAGTGATCAGTGTCCGTAAATGCGAGGAGATAAAAAGGTACAATTGAACTAATTGCAACAAAGCATACATTTTACCCCATCATTAGGGCTAGATGGGAATTAACAGGGGGAAGATGGAACAACAGGGGGAAGATGGAACAACATGGAGGAAGATGCAACAACACAAAGTTTTAAATTAAAAAATAAAGTATATTGAGCATTTGTATTACAACATGTAAAGACACATTATAAAATGTAAATTTAACGCATGTTAGAGACAAGATACATTGAAGAAAGGAGAGAACCAAACTTCAGTCTTGTAACTCTCCGGGCAGGGTCTGACTGAATCCAAGTATCAAAAGCTTATTACCAAAATGTTTTCAATGGTTTGAAGAATTAACGGTCAAGCCGTCATGATCGTTATATGTAATTTATCAATATTCTTTAAGAACTTTCAGCTACCCCCAGTGCCTTGGGGAAGATGCAACTGAGCCTTATTTTTGTTGTACGCTACCAGCCATATTGGTCCGAGCTACCATGTGCTCACAAGACGCACATGGCAAAATACTGTGACTTTGTGGGCTCGTGAAATGAAAAGTCCAATTACACAAACTCAACAATGTTCTTTATTTCCACCGACTTACAGTTGAACACTTGCCAATTACACAAAATTACGTAATGCACACAATTTGATTCACCAGTTCGTCCGTTACCGTTCCGATGCACGTACACAATTACGTAAAGTCTTCCGTTGAACAGTCTTCTCGTTCATTAACACGGCGCTCCTTCAATAGCACGTCAAACACTAACTCACTGTCTGTCTCGCTGCAGCCCTTTTTATAGGCATCTCGCCGTCTTCTCGACTTCTCTAGTTTCCACGCGAAGATTCTAGATGATAGGAGAAGGGGAGAGAAACGTCCAGGGATGAGTGACATTCCCTTAATCACCCCTCAGTTAGTGACAGAGACTAATGGGAGGCGTGGCTCGGCTGCCTCTGGTTTCCTCACAGCTGTTGCCGTCATGCCTTCCGCTAATTGGGTGACACTGCTCCCTCCTCAAAGCTGGTCGTCCCGAACAGCACCATCGTAGCGTGCCAGGCGGTCCAGGTGCACCACCAGCATCTGCTCGGAGTCTCAGCCAGTAGTAGCACTGCCGAAGTTTGTCAATCGTTCGGTTCGCTCCCAGGTGTCCTCTTGAAGTACCAGCGTGCACTTCTTCCAAGACTTCCGGTACCTTACTCCGGGGAAGTATCAACTGTTCTCTCTGCGTCTTCCCATCGGGTGGTTTCCATAGCCGGAGCAGCACGCCCTCTCTGGTCTTCAACGAGTCCCATTGGGCCCAGTACGACTTGTAGGTGGCGCTCCTCGGTGCGATGTCCTCTCAGGTTGGTCTCATCCCTGCCTCCACTTCCCTTAAGAGTGGCCCCAAGTCTGCGTCCGCCAGCTGCTCCCTCCTCAGGCCTGCGCTATCCCAGCCTTCAGCAGGCACTGCTACAACTACTCGGACTGCTGCGGCACGCTCCTTCTCTTCCACTCTTGTGCACTGACCGCACTCTACTGAACAGGGTCTTCGGGACATGGCGTCTGCGTTACCGTGGCTCTTCCCTCTACGATGTTCCGAGGTGAAGTCGTACTCCTGCAGCCTCTGGACCCAACGTGCCGTCTGGCCTTCCAGGTTCTTAAAGCTCAATAGCCTGGTTAGGGCGGAATGGTCAGTCCTCAGGTGGAATGGCTGACCGTACAGGTACTTGTGGAAGTGCTCCAAGGTCTTTACTACCGCCAATAATTCTCGTCGGGTGACGCAGTATTTCTTCTCTGCCTTGGATAGCGTCTTGCTGTAGTAGGCTATCACCCGCTCATGGCCGTCCTGGATCTGCGATAGGACACCTCCAATGTAATGGTCGCTAGCGTCGGTGTCCACAATGAAGGCGCCACCCGGTTGTGGGAAACCCAAAATTGGAGCACTGCACAGGGTCTCCTTCGGGTGCTGGAAAGCGTCTTCGGCGTCCTCCGTCCACACATAAGGCCGGTTTTCCTCCGTCAGGCGGGTGAGGGGTTTTGCGATGTTGTCGGCCTTTGCCTCTAAATCATTAAGGCGGTCGTCTACTTGATCCTTCCGCTTGCCCAGATTCGTGACGTCATCCCTCACGCCGGCCAACCGTTCCTCAAACTTTGAGGCGAGAGCCTCGATCCCCGCCTTCATTTCCGTGGCCAGACTGCCGTTCGCTGCTCTCATTTCTGTGGTTAACTCGGCCTTCATCTCTTCCATCTTCTCGGTGATGTTGTAGTTGGCCGTCTTCATTTGTTTCAGTTCCGCGGCCAGGCTGTTATTTGCCGCTTCCGTTTTTGTTGTTAATTCGTTCATCTTCGCGGCCAAGCTGTTATTTGCCGCTTCCGTCTTCTCTGTTAATTCGGCCTTCATTTCCATCATCTTCTCCAAAAAAATTTCCAAAGCCGCGTCCATGGTTGTAATGTTCGGTGATGTTATCTTCCCGCTTCCTGACACCAGTGTGACTTTGTAAGCTCGTGAAATGAAAAGTCCAATTACACAAACTCAACAATGTTCTTTATTTCCACCGACTTACAGTTGAACACTTGCCAATTACACAAAATTACGTAATGCACACAATTACGATTCACCAGTTCGTCCGTTACCGTTCCGATGCACGTACACAATTACGTAAAGTCTTCCGTTGAACTGTCTTCTCGTTCATTAACACGGCGCTCCTTCACTAGCACGTCAAACACTGACTCACTGTCTGTCTCGCTGCAGCCCTTTTTATAGGCATCTCGCCGTCTTCTCGACTTCTCTAGTTTCCACGCGAAGATTCTAGATGATAGGAGAAGGGGGGAGAAACGTCCAGGGATGAGTGACATTCCCTTAATCACCCCTCAGTTAGTGACAGAGACTAATGGGAGGCGTGGCTCGGCTGCCTCTGGTTCCTCACAGCTGTTGCCGTCATGCCTTCCGCTAATTGGGTGACAATACCATGGTTAGGTGAAGCTCCATGCAGCACATCAAGTGCTAGACCTTACGTATGGGCAACCAAATATTAAATAGCTTGTACTTACCAAGCTTACAAGTAGAAGTTCCTTATTTATCCGTTTATCAAGCAGGATATAAAATGGAATAACACAACAGCACACTTCCAACTGGATGCTCCTAAGCAAGGCTGTGGTAAGTGCTGCTATCTAGTCTCAGATGAACAAAATATTTGGAAATTTCCGTCTTCCCCCAATTAACTTATTTGATTTTTATCATTTTGTAATTTTAAAAAATAAATTTCCATTTTGATGAAAAACTAGATCCAATATACACATATGGATATTTCCCTGAGTCTCCCAATATAGAAAGCGAACTGAGAACCTCGACAGTTAAAAATGTTATAAGCCGAACTGAATTTGTATTTTCCTCGTCAGGAGTTTGATTCCAGATGTCTACTTTTAAGTCATATGAGTGTAAGGTATCCAATTTTTAATTGCTTTGAGTTTAATTTCAGGTGACAGCTGAGGGTCTACATAATCATAAAAACTGACTTCTGCATTCACGAATGCAACACAAAGTAGTTTTAATGGAAGCAACACTATTCAATAATACTTCAGTATTTTAACATCACATGCCCAATATATATTTAATGATCAGTTATTCATAATATTTTGAAAGCTTCCCAATTTAACAATTTTCGCGTTTTTGGATACAACACAACGCAGTATCTTCTCTACGGAAAATCAGCGGTCAAAAAGATGAGCAAAATGCTACATTAGACATATGGACTGTTCGCGCATTCTTTCCCTCCATGTATACACCTCTCGCAGTCTTAAATGTTGATCATAATTCAATTTAATTCCATTCTACAGACTCAAAGGGAAATATCCGGTTTCATTTTGCCTCAATTTCCGGTCCTATATGATATCAAATCATTCCCGCATCCGTCTCTCTATTTCATTTGCTTGGTCATACCACTAACGTCAACAATTTGTTCAGCCCTATAGCATACTGAATTATGCACTTTTCTGACTGTAATTAATGTTGAATCTGGTCTATGTTTTATAATGCCAACATTATTTCCTACAGCATGTTTATTTCTCTATGTACTGTCATCCGTTGGATGACAGTACATTTATTAATATTCATGGTCACGGTGCGTGCATTTACATTTGTTTCGATCTGCTTTAGGCATATCTTGTCTGAAATTTGCTAAAGAAATTTAAACATTTCCATTGTTTGTCCTTTGCATTTCAATATTCTCTGTACGTACTGAGGGTAAGTGAAGTACTCTTTCCTTCAAAATATTCGATACTGTGATTTCATTGCATATACACAATTTGAGGATCGCTGAATATAAAAAGGAAAAAAACATTTTTTTTAAATGTATATGCGAGTGTTAATTTACGTGTATGTGTTCTACAGAGCATTCAAAAACTGAAGGTTGCTTAAAATACGAAACCTGGTATATAAGTTCGGCAAATAACAGGGATACGCACGAACATTTTCAAGAAAATTATTCTTTTCTAGACTACCTATAATATGGAGCGTGTTTAATCAAAATCGTAAGTGCAAATTTTAACAACATCATAATTTTTAAAGTACCATAGAATACACGTAATATATTTTCATGACAAATAAAGCATTATCACTGATCCGCCTAGTCAGAGCTGTACACGTGAATGGGAAAGAAAGAGACAGATAGTGGCGCGCACAGTTGGACACTTGCCGAGAGAGAGAGAAAGAGACAAAGAGAGAAAGAGACAGAATGATGTACCGTCTTTCTCTCACCGTCGCGATCTTTCTCGCGAGCTCCACCCTATTCTTGAACAATGACTAGAGGTATAAAAGCCCCGCTGAGTGAGTCAGTTGTTAATTGAGCTGTTAGTGGTGTAGTTGTGTGAGTGTCCGGACATTAGAATTGTAGCGTAGCGACTCTTTCGTTTGTTTTTGTGCAGCTGGGTAACAGAGTCAAACTTGAAGACTGCTGTGGTGTATGTCTCGTCTTTTTTACTGCTGCAAGGGGTGTAAAAACTTTACTGTTTAGTGCAATAAAGATCATTTTAAGTTTCTACAAACAAGAATTGAACAAGACTATATGAATTTCTTAAAAGTGCTTATTCGTCGCTAAAGTTCATAGCTTCTTTGAAAGAAACGACCCACCACAAATACAAAAGTGCTTCAAGCCGTAGACAATGATCTCCATTAGTGAGCTTTGAAAAACCAAATTCCTCACTATTCTTCGCAACATAATTGTTGAGCGTGAAGATATTACTTATGTGGAGAAGGAATTATGAAAGGAAAGTTCGGAAGTAGAAATCATTTAAGGAATTCATCCATTGTTAAATTCCAGTTAGGTACGTAACATATTCCTTTTTTCTAGTTGCATACCAGTAAAACTTTGAGGTGAATGTCAAAGTGGCTACACACAGTTATTTAGCACTGTTAATCCGCAGAAAGATTTGAGCCTGAATTTTTAATTTATAAATGAGATGAAGTTATATAATGAAAAAAATTGAGTAATTGCAAGTATTCAGTTCCGTTTTAGCGCACAAAAGAAAAAATGTATTACACAGTAGACACACCTTTACAAAATTACTACCGCATAAGATACTCAAATATCCAAAACGGCAAAATAAAGATTTTAAGCTTCCTTGATATCGCACATGCTCGACGTGTGGTTGATGAAATGACCCGACTATTCCCTCCAATCGCAGTCGCCGGAGGAGTAATACATTTTACCGCTTTGTTTACATCACCATATAAACAAAGAACTGCTTAAGGTAAACTAAAACAAAACCCAACCAAATTTAGCTAAAGAACGACACCATTTTGCAGAATAGCCATAATAAAGTTATTGTACTAGAGATATCTTAAGTTAACGAGTCTGAACCAGCAACTCTCACTCATAGATCTCTGATATTATATACTTTTTACAATTATGCTTCTGTGCCTTTATTTATCTGAAACTACCTGCCTCAACTAGTATTAGAGGGATAGCCAGCATCAAAATGTCAATATGTGATAAAACTTCGATATCGAATTTAGATTAGCTATTCAAACCAAAATACAAACCCTTAAGCAAATTTGGATTATTACTCACTCGTTCTTTAAGATAAATAAGATATATAAGTTATTTAAGATAAATAAACACAATAGTCATTTTAAAAGCAAAAAACTCAGCCTGCAATTAGTACAGTCAAATATGCAACGTAAACTCTAGCTGTGTACTAATGTTTGCCATTTCTCTACAGTTCACCTCAGTACATAAGTCGTGCCTATATAAACCCATTTTACGTATGTGATTGCCTGGCAGGAAGAAAGGAAGCATAAAACCAACCCTGGGTGTTACGATGTGCCTTTTCTTGAGAGAAAGTTGGTGACCCACATTTGGAAAATACAGAGTTACACCAGGAGAAAAGGATCGTAACTCCAGCAATATCTGTCACCTTTATGTTTCTTTTATTAGAGACCACACATCAGCTGGAGAATCAGAGATCCTGGAAACAGAAGTTTAGCTGTTCTAAGTTCAAAGTCTTCGAAGGATCGTGGTTTGCAGCACGTGTGTAAAAATTACGAAGGAACAGCTGTTGCTGCCATTTCCTTAAAGGGTAAAGATGAGCTTCAAGTTGCACCATAAAGCATATAATTGAAAAGCTATTATAAATATTTATCAATATATTACTTTCTCTGTATCTATGGCATTAATTAGAGGCAACATTGGTTTGAGTCCAATCTTTGTTGGAAAGCTTCAAAGGAAATATACGTTAGAGCTTAACCCTCGCTTTCCAGATGTCAGGGTTTTCATGTCTGTTGATCTAACCACGCCAGGTGAATTATATACAATCAAAAGTCATTATGCCCTCTCTACTCAACCCCGTTCTTCCATCAGATTGTATTGTCGCGCTGCTCGAACGGTTAGCATGGCTTTATCTTTGTTAATAGAAGCCTCTCAGATAACGCACTGATTATTCGTGTAAGAGTGAGAGGGGACCTGCACTTCACGTGGAGTAATCAGTATGTATTACATGGAGTAATATGTATTACCGAGAGGTATGTATTATCAAAGACAAATCCATGGTAACTGTTCGAGCATCGCGATAAAAGTTGATGTGCGGATAATGAGGTTCTTAAACTTATGGAATAGACTATTTCTCCTTGGCATGGAATCTTGTATTCGAAGCTGACCATTGGAATAGCTGAGCTTCTGGGAATATTCACACAGGAAAGGTTAGGAGCCCCGTTACATTCTAAATACACATCACTTACTCGTTGTTGTCTCTAAGATCATTAAAGGTCTTTGTGTGAGGCATAGAGAGAGGGGGAGGTATAGAAAATGAGAGAGAATGGAAAAAGAAAGCTCAGATATACACGCACAGGAGCACATAAGCATGAATCACTTGCAAAAAGACACGTGTTTTCTGTATTCAATAAATCAACTTTTAGCGCAATCTGGGAAATAATTTTGGGTTATGGTGCAACACTTTACCCTTTTTTATCCAGTAGAGAAAGTAAAAATGGCCTAAATGATTTGTAAATATACATTGCATTAGTAAATGTTAAAAGCTTAACTGTTTTTCTTTTTTTCCTTTAAATTGGTAAAACTAATTTCTTATAGTTCTATCTCATTCACTAAATTATTCCAATCTTCCGGTAACAATTCTTGTGAATGTTTTGTAGTCTGCTGATAATATTGAAATAATTCATTATAAATACAATCTTGAAATATAAGGAAATAAATTATTGCACGTTTTGCAAGCTTTATCCAATTCCCAGCTCGGAAACACACGAGATATTTGCTGTCAATGGTTTCCAGATATCTTAGAATTCCTACTTAGCGAATATATGGAGTCTCTCAGACATTCTTGCCACCATCACCCTCTGAAAGAACGCTAAGAGATGTAAACCGATAATTTACCCTTTTTATGAATGCTACTTTTCCGGATTTCAATTGCACAGAGTCAGACGCTGCATTCTTTTGTTATTATAAATTTCAAATTTACCAGCTCAATTGAGTCTACTTTCAGAGTGAAGATTAGTCGGTACATCACAGCTATTTACTAAAACGATTCGACTTTCCTTTAGTATTGGTTATAAGATATTTCTTAATCTATTATATATTACTCTTGTATCTTGTTATCTATATTTTAATTTTTGTAATGAGAGATATAGAAACTAATTTCAACTGCGTTTAATTTTTGTGCTAGTGCAAGGAACATTTAAGTTCAAATTCCTGAATCTGTTGTCAAAACTTAAATCCTACAAGCGGAAATTTAAACTTGACATTTTAAGTAAATTGATGAAAATAATCATTTCATTCACACTAGCCGTGTGAAGGCTAAGGTTCGGATGAGTAGAGTTACACTGAAAAATTCAATGCCATAGCCCGGATTTGAACCAAAGATCTCCCGCTTTCCGTGCGGTTGCTCTAAACCACTGAGCTACTACGGCCAGCATGCCGACATGACATTAAATTCTCCAACTGACTCATGTTTCCCGGTAGATCACTAGAGGTTCTCATATGCTATTAGTCACGCATCTTTTGTGGCGACTTACTATACTGTAAGTACTTAAGTCCCAGGTTTCATAGTTAAACCACTATGTTTTTATTTCAGGTAAATTGATGGAAATAATCATTTATTCCACACTAGCCGTGTGTAGGCTAAGGTTTGGATGAGTAGAGTCAGATTGAAAAATTTAATACCACAGCCGGGAGATCCGTGGTTCAAATCCCGGCTATGGCATTTAATTTTTCAGTCTGACTCTACTCAATTTAAACTTGACATATTTTGGCAAATGTCACTGAAAAATTATCTTAATTTATGAAGTCTAACACACGGAATATCAAAACGCAGAACAAAAAAAGAGAAACAACCTTGGTTTACTGGAAGAGATTTAGATGATTAGTATGCCTTGACTTCACAGGGCCGCGCCGTGGCTCAGTGGTTAGACCGCTTGGCTCTCATCAAGGCGGCCCGGATTCGATCCCAGGCGACCGCAAAGTGAGATTCGTGGTGGACAACACGGCGCTCGGGCGGGTTTTCTCCGGAATCTCCGGTTTCCCCCGCCATCTCATTCCACCGGTGCTCCATCTTCATCTCATGTATCATCAGTGTCATCGCCTGCGGTGGCGTATGTAGTAAACGCGGGCGTTAAACACTACACATTTACACATGACTTCGCGGCTCCGAAAGGATTCTGTAAACATGAAATGTGAGTGTGAAAGATTTTAAAATAATGTCAGTAACTGTCAATGAACGTGTCATTTATGGAAGAAAGCATTATGGCAAGTAATAACAGAGTACGTGAAAATCGTTAAGATTGTGCAAGCCAAAACAAACAGAAGCCAATCGAACCTACCCATGGTTAGTATTATTTTACACTGGAAAAGAAACAAGTGAAACTACCCCTGCAGTATTCAGCTGCTACCCCCTCTACATAAAATCCCATCAACAGTTCCATTTGCCAAATGAATCTTCCCTGCAAACATTGAGGAGTTGACAGGGAAAATACAGAGATATTGTGGGTTCGCCCTAAATGACAGTGACAATTACTGCAATTGTAAAGCTCAATGTCAAATGCATGCTAACCAGTACCATGCGCAATGGTAGTGCATCAGTACATAGGTTTAGAGAGTCGAAACTGAACAGTCAGCTTACCAGAAATGGGAATTTTAATTAATATTTAATTTCATTTGGAACATCCATAATGTAATAGAAGTGTACGCTTACGTGCAATCCTGTATATATGTGGAAAGATTTATTTCTATCCCAAATAGGTTTGGCCGCTGCAGTCGTATACTAACTTGACGTTTGATGGAATACATGTTACCGCATATGACCAACAAGTTGGTCACTCAAAGTAAAAGGGTAGATGGTGTTTATAGGTAGGCTCCCCAATTAGATAAGGCTTCTAGTAATTTAAACAAACTTACCTACCTCAAATTAGATGTCTGCGGAAGAGTTATAAAGAATTTCAGAAGAGAATAAACTATAAGTTCCGCTGATAATGTGTGCTAATCTTTCTAATGTTGATATTACACTTTAGCTTAAATATTACTTTACCAATCCCGGATTTTAGTGATTCTTTTTCAGTTTTTGTCTTAACCGGATTTTATCGTCCCTGCTGGAACCAGAATAGCAGGCTTTATAACGCACATTTGTTTGAATACCTCAATTAATGCAAAAGTACCAAACAACAAATCCTCCTAAAATAAGACCTGAAGCTTTTATGTCGATGAATATGTTCGAGATCTCGGGAAGCAAATCAGATGAAAAGACGATTATAAATCGACGTTTAAGGAGCGCACATCTCTCCCATCATATGGATATTTTAATATATGTTATAATCACAAGCTGATCACTAGAAATAACACAAATATAAAGAAAGAAGAAACACTATCAACACTTGCATCAGTGAACAAAAGACTGTTTCCAGTAAATTAAATGCCAGGTCAGGAGATGGTGGGAGTATAGAAAACTAATTGGGTCAAAGAAACATAACTACTTAACTTGATCAAGCTGTAGATATCTGTGCTTCTTAAGTCAACGGATTTCCAATTTTAAGGCCGGGTTCCAAGTGGAGCTAAACTGAAATCCAGCATCACGATTAAGCGTCCTTCTTTCAGAGGAAATGGCCAAAGCCTCCTTAATTCTCCGCTCCAAGTAACTTTTGCATTTTGCAAAGATGGTCGTTTCCTGGATGGTCGTTATCAAAACAATACAACATTTACTGGGAGCGGAGGGTTAAGGAGGCTTTGGCCATTTACTCTGAGAGGAGCACGCTTATTCGTGATGCTCGATTTCAGTTCAGCTCCTCTTGTAAACCTGCTCTAAAATGGAAATCCGTCAACTTAAGAAGCACAGATCCCTACAGCTTTGTCATAAAGTTAAGTAGTTACGTTTATTTGACCCTATTAACTTTTTATACTCACGCCATCTCGTGAACTGACATTTAATTTAATGGAAACAGTCTTGTTCAGTGATGGGAGTGTCGATAGTGTTTTGTCTTTATTTATATTTGTGTTATATCCATTGATACACTTGTGGTTACAACATGTCTTACAATATCCTGATGATGGGAGAGATGTGCACTCATTAAATGTCTATTTCTAATCGTCTTTTCATCTGGCTTGCTTCCCGAGACGATCTGGAATGAATACGCATGTTATTTGTTTGCTTAGATACATGTGTTAGCAAATACATGTAAAGAATTGTAAGTAAACGCTCACCTCGGTAGCGTAGATGGTAGCATGCCTGCCATTCCTGACCCAAGAGGTCCCAAGCGCGAATTTCGGTCAGGGTGAGCTACCTGTATAAGTTTTTTTTTGGGGGGGGGGGTTCCCTAGTTCTGAAAGACGAATGTCGGGCAACTGTAAGCTCTATTGACCCTGGGCTCATTTGAGCACCGTTTCACCCATTCCATTCATCGTCCGGTATGACTTAACATTGGAGGACGTAAATTACAAAAAAAAAAGTAAAGAACCTTAAAACATTATTTGTAAAACATTATATGTGTATAATTCCGATCAAAATAGAAAGAAATACTCTGAAGCCAAAATTGTGTTTATAAACGGTATATGAGCATACGTGTTATCTGTTTATTAATAAAGATGGAATCATTATGTTTTGTGTACATATTGCAACGGGTGCCTGCTTCAGCTTTGTGGGGCGTGGTATTAGTGAACACTGATATTGTGGTTCATCTGGAAGAGTGAGGGAGGAGCACTCACAGCTTGTTAAGCCTCCATTGTTTCCGCTGTTAAGGCCAAGTGCGAAATATGTGTTTCGCTTTTAAAGTAAAAATAGACGAGAAGTCAACTTAGAAACCTACAGAGCATTTGTAGACTTCGCAAAAGCATTTTATTTGTAAATAGAACTACATTATGGAACATAATGGACAAATGGGGATATCCCCCTTATTTAGTATAAATAATTCAAAGCTGAGATAGAGAGATAAAGTTACTATAAATTGTGCCGTTTGTTTTTTTCCCCGGCACATTTTTGTTGCCCTTCCGGTTCGGGGGCGCTGACGTCTTGTTGGTTTGGGCTTTCCGCCGTTTCTCTCTGGGGGCGCTGCGGTGCCCGAGACTTCTTGGGTGGCCCCTTCGAGCCGGGAGAGCAGTGAGAGTGTGTGCCTGGTTGGTGTCGAGTGGGCGTTTCTTAGGGTGAGTGCTCCAATTCGGGTTCCCCGATTTTTCTCTTAGTTTTGTTTTATAATTGGTTTTTGGTGAGCCGTGTGTTTTGGTGGGGCTCTTTTCCCAGATTCGGGGCCAGAAGTATATTGTTATCTTTATCTGTCTGGTTGGTTTAAGCAAAGTGTAGCAAAGAACAAACGTGAAAATAAATACATGTTAAGGTTCCGATAAAGGCGTATGTTTTCATTTTAATCTCATGACCCTGGGTTGGCCTGCACAATTTGGTAGCAGTGCGTGGTTAATTTGACGCTTGGCTCTCGGCTTGGTTTCCGCGCGTTCGTGTTTGTTGCTTTTGACGTTCTCGGTGCCTACTACTGCATCCTTTGGCAGTGAGGAATGGCGACTTCCTTAGTAAATGATGACCGCTTGCGTAAAGGTGAGCTGATGTTTGAGTTGTTAATTCGTGGTGGGCAGGTATTTCCTGCGGCCGACTGGTCGGCCATATTAGACGCATTGCGGCTGGTCAAGGACAAACCGTTTATTGCTTTACCTGAAAAGCATGATTTAGTTGCCAATTCCCCTCAAGTGTGTTCTGAAGCGCTTTTAGAGTTGGGTGAGGTTATCCAAGATTTGGAGCGTGAGGGGACCCCTTCAAGAGGACAGCAGGTTCGTTTATTGGCGCGCATCCAGCATTATATCAACAGGTTAGATTATCTCATTACCTATTTTCCGCGTTCCGAGGTTTTACCTCGTGTTAAGACACTCAAACAAAATTTTGAGGCGCTCCTCGAGAAATTTAACGCCATGGCTCGTCAAGGGGGAGAAGACGCTAAGCTGCATTTTCCGGAGACCTCGTCTTCCCCGGCTGTGAGTCCCGTAGCTTCTCTTTCGACGCCATTTCGTGCCTTAAAAATCATTCACCCTTTACAACAGTTGGTGGAGGCAGTGGATATGTTCGAGGTGGCGGATGTGCTGTCGGCTTTCACGTTTTTGAAATTCCTAGTAAAGCTTAACAAGGTAGCCATGGTGCACTCGGTTTCTTCCGATTTAACCATGCAGGCAGTTGCGACCAAGGTCAAAGGTGTAGTTTTGAATCTTTTGCTTAGAGCAAGGCAATCAGCTGACCCTTTAAGTACTTTTCATGCTTTGGTTTTGGAATTCTTTATCCCGCGTCGTGAATCGTTAAAATTATTGCAAGACCATTATTTACGACCTCAAGGTCTGGCCGAACCGTTTGTCCAGTATATGGAACGGGTCAGAGACGTGGCCTTGGTCTTACGTCTCCCAGATACGGAGCAGGCGGTTTGTGACGTCATCATTTCGGGTTTGAATCCCGAAGCTCGCTCCAGTCTTGTTTTCGCGACACGTCCTAATACGTTCACGGCTTTGGAATCTTTAGTGCCCTTGCTTAATGAATGTTCTTCTGTAGATCGATCTCGCTTAGGTGAAGTGTTGAATTCACCTCCCCCACCACGAGCGAATCGTGGAGATGGTTTAACGCCCGGCGTCCGACCTGGGTCATCAACTCACGGGCCCCGGGTAAGATGCTACCGTTGTCAGGAGGTAGGACATATGGTTAAGAACTGTAGTTTTCCTCGCCCAACAGGCATGGACCCTTCGAAATCTGGACGTGGTAGTCAGTTCCGGCAGCGCCCCATTTGACGCCAGAAGTTGCCTGCCATGAGCGCGAGTTTGGCCCCATCGCGGCGCATTTTGGATTTACCCCATTCTATTAAACCTCTTGTGCAGGTTGTTGTCGGTAAGGTGAGCGTTTTAGCCCTCCTTGATTCCGGTAGCTCATTTTCTCTCATTAATCAAGTATATTTTCGCAATACTTTGGCGTCTTCTTGTCCCAAGGAGGTGAGCTGTCAGGTGCAATGTTTGGCAGTTAATGGTCAGTCCTTTAATGTGTCTAGCAAGGTTAGGTGTACTATTCGCTTTCCTAAGTTCACTTGGAAACATGAGTGCTATTTGGTCCCTGACCTACCCTATTCTGTAATCTTGGGGGCCGATTTTATGTCACGCTCCCGTTTGTGTTTAGATTTTGCGAAGAAACAAGCCACTTTCGGGTTCGCGACTGGAAGTAGTGTACCTTTTCAGGAGAAACTATATGACGTTCCACCTCGCCCTCGTCTAGGTAACGTCACGCTATTAGACGAGCGTGAGGCAGATATTTCCTTGTCTCATTTGACTCATCAACAAGCCGCAGTGGTGGAAGGTTTGGTTCAGGAATTTTCCTCCTTTTTTTCCGACCGATTGGGTGTTACTCATCTTATTACCTACGATATTCAGCTGACTGACCCGTCCCCTGTTAAGCTTTCTCCGTACCGTCTGACACCACCCAAAATGGCCATTTTGAAGGCTAAAATCAATGATATGTTGGATAAGGGTATCATTAAACCTTCCACTTCGCCTTATAGTAGCCCGGTTTTCTTAGTTCCTAAGGGTGACAATGATTTCCGTCCTGTCGTGGATTATCGCCAACTCAATAAAAAATACTTATTGAATCTACTCCCATGCCAGACCTCCATACTGCCGCCCATCATTTTGCTGGTGCACGCGTGTTTACGACTCTGGATTTAAACAGCGCCTATCATCAGATTCCTTTGTCGGATGAATGTAAACACGTGACTGCCTTTTCATCTCCGTGGCGATTGTATGAGTTTAATAGGATTCCCTTTGGGATTGCTACCGGTGCGCAGGTACTTTCCCGTCTCTTGGACAATTTGTTTTCTGACATTAAATTTAAATTTCTTTACCACTATTTAGAGACCTAGTAGTGTACTCTCCTGATTTTGATTCCCATATCTTACATTTACGTGAGGTGTTTGATCGCTTACAGAAGGCTGGCCTCACGGTTAAAAGGTCTAAAGTGAAGTTTGCTACCACAGAGGTTTCTTTCTTGGGCCATTGGGTGTCGCCCGCCGGCATTACTATTGATTTAGAACGCACCAAAGCCGTGCGCAATTTTCCATCCCCTAAGAACTTACGTGCATTGGCTCGTTTTGTTGGTATGGTGAATTTCTTTTCCAAGTTTATTCCTTCCTTCGCTGCCCGGGTTGAACCTTTGAATCGCCTTCGACGGAAGGGTATTAAGTACGTCTGGGGTGACGAACAACAGCGTGCGTTCGAAGACCTTAAGTCCGCCATTTCCTCTCCTCCTGTTTTGGCGTTTCCAGATTTCAATAGAACTTTTATTCTCCAGACTGACGCTTCTAGTTATTCCCTGGCGGCGGTTGTTCTCCAGGATTTTCCGGAGGGGCGCCGTCCCATTTGCTATGCTTCGCGAACTGTATCTGAAGCTGAACGCAAGTTTTCTATCTATGAGCTCGAAACCTTGGCAGTTTTGTTTGGTCTCGAGAAGTATAAACCCTACTTGGAACATGTATCTTTCATATTGGAGTGTGATAACCAGGCTCTCACGTGGGCGTTAGGGACACCACGTAAAACCGGTAGGCTCGCCCGTTGGGGCGTGCGGATTGGGGCGTTTAAGTTTACACCGAGGCACATTCGTGGTTCTGATAATGTAGTTGCTGACGCCCTTACACGTATCTTTTCTGAGGAACCGCCCCTGTTACCACCTTCGGGGACGGTTTCCGGCTCTAACGCCTGTCTGTCGTTCCCCGAAATGTTTACCAGCATCGCTGAACATCAGCGCAGGGATGCCTGCATTAATCAGATTATACAGCAGTTTGAGGACGGCCATCCTGTCCCGCCGTATTGCTTACGTGATGGTGTTCTTATGGCGCGTGCTAATTTTGACGGCAAATTTAAGATCGTTTTGCCCGATAGTATCATTCCCATGGTATTTGCTTACTTTCATCTTTCACCCTTTGGTGGGCACCTTGGTGTAAACAAGACTCGCGATAAAATACGTGAGCGCTTTATATGGAAAGGCATGGATCGCGATATTGCGACCCGTGTTAAAGCTTGTAATATTTGTTCCATGGCTAAGCCGGCGCAGCGAACCACGTGGGGTGGTCTCGCGTCTGAAGTGGCATCTAAGCCGATGGAAAAATTATTTGTAGATTTTATAGGCCCATTTCCCCGGTCGATTCAAGGTAATACTTATGCCCTTGTGGTTGTTGACGCCTTTTCTAAGTTCGTGTGGATTTCGGCCGTGCCACGTGCCACGGCTCGTACTGCTACGAAGGTCCTGAATAACATCTTGGCTGCTTTTGGTGCTCCACGTTACGTTGTGTCTGACAATGGCTCGCAGTTCACTTCCAATTGGTTCAAACAATTCTGTTTTCAGTGGGGGGTAAGACATATCACTACCACCCCACATTACCCTAATCCTTCCCAAGCCGAGAGGGTTAATAGAAATTTGAAATCCGCTTTGATTGCTTCCCATCATGAGCACCACAATCAGTGGGATACTAACTTGGGAAAGTTGCAGTTTGCCTTTAACTCCGCTCGTCATGAAGCTCACCAGACCACCCCCTTCAGTTTAATGTTTGCTTTTGTACCCAGTTCCCCTTTGGCGAATATGTGGTCCTTAAATGATCTACTTCCTCAGACCTTTTCTCCCGAAACTATTAGACAGAACTGGAGGAGAGCCTTTAATAATCTAAAACGTGCGCATGAGCTCACCAAAAGGCGTTATGAAGAAAATAGAAAACCCTCTCCTTTCGCGGTCGGTCAACTGGTTATGTGCAAATCTTTCCCTATAAGTTCGCGTAAGGATGCTTTTGCTGCTAAATTAGCTCTGCGTTACTCTGGCCCCTATAAGACCATTAACATTTTTAAGGGCGTGTCCGTTACTCTGGAGCACTGTAAAACCCATGAAATGCGTCGGGCTCACATCACTCAGCTAAAACCGTGCCCTGACGCGATGATTTGATGTCTGTTTTGGCTTTACACTGTTTGTTTTGGCATTTCAGTGTCTGTTTACGTTGCCGTGTTTGTTTTGGCTTCTGCGCCCTTGACCTCGGGGCACGGTTGCCTGTGTTGTGTGGCGTTCGCGTGGCACGCTGCCAGGGCATGCACTCACTTTCTCCTTCCTCTCTCTCTCTTTCTCTCTCTCTCTTTCTCTCTCTCTCTTTCTCTCTCTCTCTCTCTTTCTTTCTATGCCGGCATATCTCTCTCTTTCTCTTTCTTTCTGTGCGTGTGTTTTTCTTATGTGTGAGTGTTATTTAAAAAAGGTTGTTGGGTACCCATGATTGTGTGTTATTTACTGGTTTATATATGTAGGGGTGTATGTGTATATATACAATGTGTCCAATTATGTTGATGTGCTCAATATTGTCTAAGGTATTTCTTTCTTTATTGTTAAAATTTGGATAATTGTTTTGCTGAAAATATTTATTACTTGGAAAGTGTTTATTAGTATTGGTCACTTCAATGGTATTTATCCTTACTGTTATTTATTTAAAGATATTTCTGCCCCTTATGATCAAAAAAAAATATTTTACAAATTTGGCTGGTTAATATTCTTAGGTTACCACTTCTGCTTCTGGTTCCGTTTCTGGCTTTGTTTTATGTTTCAGCCGCCTCATCTCCTACCGTGATCCTTGCCTGTTCTGTCATCCTGGATTTTTCCGCCTCGTGCCAGCACCACCCGGGGGTCCCGGTGTGACAGTGACCTTCACGTGCGCCACGCTTTTTCTCCACCTCGGGAGAGTCGCCACGTGGGAGCTAGCTTCGCTTCTTCTTCTTCGACTTCAAGCCACGTCATCCGTCTTTACTTTGGTCACCCTTCCGTGACCTACCTGGCTGTTGTAAGGCGTTCAAAGGACTAACCTGCTGCCCTTTGGTAACGTTTTGCCTCTGTTCACTTCTGCTCCTGAAAGACTTGCCGGCAGTGTTCTGCTCTCTACGTCACGCCTGTGTGTGCAAAATAGAGACAGTGTTCTCCGTGTAAGAGTGACGTATGGTATGTCACGGTTGTGAAAAAGAAAAAAGGAAACTCAGTTTCACTTCTGCTCTCTACGTCACGCCTGTGTGTGCAAAATAGAGACAGTGTTCTCCGTGTAAGAGTGACGTATGGTATGTCACGGTTGTGAAAAAAAAAAAGGAAACTCAGTTTCACATCTGCTCTCTACGTCACGACTGTGTGTGCAAAATAGAGACAGGGTTCTCCGTGTAAGTGTGACGTATGGTATGTCACAGCTGTGAAGGTGGAAAGACTCAACAAGTGTACGCAATACTCATACTCATTGCTTCTCAGGGCAGACTTTCTATGATGTTTGGTGCTCGTCCGACACTCCTAGGGTTTCCTTCTTCGGGCTTCATCACTCCGGGGTCTGGCATGGCTTTCTTCCTTTCCTTGGTTTCTTCCAGCTTTTCCTTTCTTTCCGTTTGGCTTCTCCACCCTGTGTTTCCGATGGGGAGGGGGTGTTTGTGCCGTTTGTTTTTTTCCCCGGCACATTTTTGTTGCCCTTCCGGTTCGGGGGCGCTGACGTCTTGTTGGTTTGGGCTTTCCGCCGTTTCTCTCTGGGGGCGCTGCGGTGCCCGAGACTTCTTGGGTGGCCCCTTCGAGCCGGGAGAGCAGTGAGAGTGTGTGCCTGGTTGGTGTCGAGTGGGCGTTTCTTAGGGTGAGTGCTCCAATTCGGGTTCCCCGATTTTTCTCTTAGTTTTGTTTTATAATTGGTTTTTGGTGAGCCGTGTGTTTTGGTGGGGCTCTTTTACCCAGATTCGGGGCCAGAAGTATATTGTTATCTTTATCTGTCTAGTTGGTTTAAGCAAAGAGTAGCAAAGAACAAACGAGAAAATAAATACATGTTAAGGTTCCGATAAAGGCGTATGTTTTCATTTTAATCTCATGACCCTGGGTTGGCCTGCACAAAATAGAGGCAAAACAAAATCAGAAGAAATAAAAGTAAATCAGGAGTAAGACAGGGATGTAGCGTTTCACCCACACTTTTTAATATATACTTGGACGATTTGATAAAAACTTGGAAGAAACAAGTAGATGAAGGAATACAACTAAATAGAAATAAATACTTAGATGTGATACTCTATACTTTTGATGTAGCAATAATACAATAAAATGAATCAGGTCTTCAGCGTTCTATGTATAAAATGTATTTGCTGGCAAAAGAATACAATCTAAATATATCCACTAAGAAGAGAAAAATAGTGGCACATCAAGGAAAATATCCTGTAAGAACAAATATAAGCATTGGAAATAAATGGCTGGAACAGCTCTATAATTTCAGCTATTTGGGCTGCGATATAAGCTTTGACTTAGAAAAAGGCATAGAAAACAAAATAAACAAACTTCTGAAGATATATGGAACTATAGCAAGAACATTGAAGAACAAAGAAGGAAAAACAAAAAGTTAAAATTTTATTAAACGATGGTAGTTCTAATGCCCATATATGGAACTGATTCTTATATATTAAAAGAAATAAATAAAAGTAAGACACAAGCAGCAGATATCAGGTTCTTAAGAATAGTTAAACAATGTACTAGACGAGATTTAATTAGAAATGAAACTATTCGAGAGGAACTAGGCATATATAAATTACAGGATTAAATAAAAGAAAAGATACAGAAAGGGGAAAGAACATATGAATAGAATAGACGAAGAAAGAGTGCCGGTTTTAATAAGAAGATACATTCCCCGTGGAACAAGAGGTGTAGGACGTCATAGAAAAAGATGGGTATAGATGATAGAATAGGAAGACGGAACAGGCACAAATGCCTAATCCCTGAAGAGAAAAAGAAGAAGCTTTTAGAATAAAGGTTCATAACTGGCTTTACATACTTTGGTAAAGGTCTCGTCCGGTTTCGTAGTGGGGAACGATAAGGAAAGGATCCTATGTCTCAGTTAGTAAAGGAGTCAGCTTAGTCAGCTTAGTGGGGGTCGAAAGAAATTCAGTTGCTTGTGTACCAAGGATTTGAAGCAAGTCTACTGGAACAAAATATTAATATGGAAAATATATAGAAGAAACAATATTCTCCCACAATTTACCATATGACAATTTAATTATTTTTCGCAAAGAAAACACAGGTTCTTATCCCGATTATAGGCAAATAAAATGCCCCACCTGTTAACAGTTGCTACGCAACAGAAGTTCATAATAAGAAAATAGCTTTTCAGTCAGATGCTTACTCAATTTGCTATGACAATTTTTCATTAGTAGGATTGCAACACACGAAGAAACAGGTAGGGAGACATGCAAACAGACCATCAGGCAGAGATAGGGACTTGCACTTCCAAATCACAATGCCACTGGCTAATCCTCCAACGTTAAGTCATATCGGACGATGAATGGAATGGGTGAAATGATGCTCAAATGAGCCCAGGGTCCATAAAGCTTAGAGTTACCCGACATTCGTCTTTTACGATAAGGGAAACCCCTGGAAAAAAACTTTTCCAGATAACTCACCCTGACCGAGATTCGAACTCGGGACCTCTTGAACGTGAGGCAGACATGCTACCAGCACGCTACCGAGGCGGACCATCCGTCTTGTCTTGCGTATTCCCAACCACAGTCCGGGTAAACCAGTTACCATGACATTGACAAAGTTTCATTGTAGTTTATGTAAAGAATAAAATGTAGTATATTAACTTCATGTGACGTATAGCAAATTCCTGATTGTTATGTATCTCATGGTTTCCGCCGGATCCGTCTTCCCCTGGGAATTTAGCAACAGGTCTTAAAACAAATATGAAGTCATAAAAAGAACAGAAGGACAGATGACAGATCATGCTGAAATTCTGTAAAATTCTAGTTTGAAATTCCTGCTATATTGGCTAAGAAATCATAGTGCAAGGGAAAATTAAATTGACAAAAGCGAGTGAGATGAACATTACTCTAATATCCTTAACATACAATAACAGAATAAAAGGACAGTACTTTTATCATGAGAATTTAAATGAGCTCAGTAACGATGTATCAAGTCACTCGAAAGCCAAATTCCGATCGTCCTCTTATTGTTGGAGAAGCGATCTTAAATGAAAGTTATAGTTCTAGAGTGATGAAAATTTGTCAGTGTACTCAATAATCTCTCGGGACATAATTTTGGTAGTTTCAGTGATTTGGGTCATTTTGTTCTTTTATAGTGAGTGCCAGAATGACTGAGGTGTAAGATGCAGAAAATAGAGGCTCGTAGCGTGACTAAGTTCCTGCATTTGAAGGGCAAAGCTTCCCGGAAAATCCATGATGAGATGAAGACTGTTTATGAAAATAACTTCCCATCGTGAGGTGGAAAAGGAATTTTCAAACTGGTCACATGTCCCTGACAAATGAGCCAAGAGCTAGTAGACCGTCAATAACAAACGATGCTATCACAGTGAAGAAAGTGGAGTGTCTAATACTGGAAAACAGATGAGCAACCATCCAAATGATCATGAATGAGACACATTTTAGTTATAGAAGTGTTTGGAATATTATTCATACCGCACATGTCTAAGGTGCCTGCACGGTGGTTTCCATGTTTGCTAACGCATTTCCAAAAGCAAACACGGCGTGACCTTTCAAGACAGATGTTGATGCTGTTGGAACAGGATAAAGATGTCATTTTTAATCGTCTAGTATTCATAGATGAATCCTGGAGCTATCAGTATAATCCACAGACAAAAACCATCAGCATAGAATGGAAACTGCTGATTCCTCGCCTCCCAAAAAGGCAAAGGTGCAAAAGCTAGCCAGGAAGGTCATGCTTTCAGTTTTCTGAGACTGTCGTGGAGTCATCCTTACAGATTATTTTACCAAGGGTCAAACCACCACTGGCAGATTCTGCGGCAATGTTCTGGAAAATGTACGAGCAGCTCTGGTTAGGAAACGACGCAGTATGCTCTCCAAAGGTGTTCGTCTTCTGGCTGACAATGCACCACCTCATTCATCTCAAGTTGCAGTTGACAAAACAAGTGAATGTGGCTTTGAGACCTTACAGCATCCGCCTTATTCGCCCGATCTCGCAACAAGTGACTTTTTCTTATTCCCGGAGATGAAGAATCCGTTGCGTAGTCGCCGATTTGATCAACACAAATGATGTCACTAATGAAGTGGACAAGTTATTGAAAGCAAATTCTGCAGACTTCTACTGTTAAGGTATTTGGAAAGTCAAGAAACGCTGGGAAAATATGTAAATCTGGTTGGTGACTACGTAGATCAGGACTAACAAACACATAACACAAACTCTATCATATGTTTAAAAGGTGATAATTAAAACTTTACAAACCATTTGTAAGAAGAGAAGGTAGAAGTTTCCATTTTTACAATTTAAAATGTTTCTTCTGTGATCCTTCCAAATGACAAGCGAAATACTTAAAAACAGAAGGCCTGTAGCCTGTCGAATATATTATGATCCTTTAAACCGAAAAAGGGGTAGTTGCAGTAACTTTATAGGCATATATTTATGCACTACCAACAAAGAATGGGAAACCTTTAGGAATTAGTCAATCACTATTTACTTGTTTAAGGTCTTACACTAAGGAGAAATAATAAGTGTTGTGGTTCATGTGCCTCCAATCCTGTTGCTTTAAACTCAAAATATAGGAAACAATTTTATTAATAAGGATAGAAGCACAATTTGTAAGGAGCGTTTACCCAGGTTAAACTATTATATTTCACGGAATGAGATACAGCTATTTAGTGTTTCGTTACGTTTTAGAAAATTGATCTCATTAATGGTTCACCATGCTAAACAGAGTCACATTTTCACATCGTTATAAATGAAAGATAATACTGTAAAAGTTTCTCGGTTTCTCCTCATTATAAAGTTTCCCTTTAAAACAGTGCTGTTGTTATTTTAGTAACTTGTTAATAGCTCTTGCTAGTTCAATGTACGTTAATTCGTTTCCCACAAGAGCAAACTTCTCTCCAACAGCATTTATGTTGTACGTTTTCGTGCTCGAATTACACAGATATAGCTGCAGTTTCTGATAGCCTTCAAGAAATTTTCAACTCAGTGTAGAAGGGCAAGATATAATTTAATGTTTTACAAGTACATCACCTTTTAATATCATATGCAGTCTGTTAATTATTCGCAACTTAACCATGTGATACATATGCCTTTTAATCAATGTTTATAAATATTTGTGGAAGTTTTGTCAAACCGTACTTTATTACAGCATTCAAAACACCAAAAATGACAGTAACATATTTATAAAGCAAGACGTTGTAGCTGGATTCCTCCGTTGTTGTGGTTTTCGATACCCCAAAGTTGCGACACCATATATAGCAGGATTCGTGCTGGTATCTCGTTTCCCGTCATTGGTCTTCCTTCGTCGATCTTACCTTCGTCCAAAATATTATGACTTGATGAAGAAAACGTTCCCCGAAGTTATCAGCAAAATACTTGATTATGCCTCAGCTAGCTTTTAATATTCTCCTGTTACATTCTTACTTACGTGCAATGAAAACTCCAAGTTACAAGGATGGTAACGAGTGAAGAAATCATAAGGTTTTTAATTTCAATTTCTATAAGATATCACTTTTTAACACTAAATCCATTACAATTCTTATCACAAAACTTTTTACTGTGATCGGAATCAACCTAATACTTCAAATCAGGGGCGGCTTCTGAGGTAGTGCTGCCATGGCATGGCACCATCTGTATGAAAACGAAAGAAAGAGAATTGTATAGGTATTGCACAAAAAATTGTTTCTGAGTGTCTGCTCCTTCGTGTGAATAGGCGCGTTAAACGCAAGCAGTCTGTTCTGGTTGTTTTCTGTGACTTGGTGCCGATTCCAGAACGGCACCATCTACGCTCATAATTGCCTGTGTTAATCGCTAGGATGTCTGCATATACACGGCTTCTAATGGGAGAAGGTGGTACCGAGATTTCTCTGGCGCATAACTTACACTTTATCCGCTAGAGTGCAGTAAAGCACGCGAATTATGATAGCTGTCTCTCTGTCGCGAAATCGCACACGAACGCTATCACATTCGTATCACATTCTCCATGAATTGTACTATTGAACTTTTACTGTGCTCGTTAAACCTGTGCGTAACAAGAGTACGGATGTAATGCATTTCTATTTCCGGTTCCCTGTAAGTCGTGATTTGTACAGTATATTATAAAGTAGGATGGATTTTTGATTAAATTACCTAAATCGTTCGAAATTGGTACACATATTTATATTTTAGAAATCCATACTTATTCATTATTTATTTATTCATTCATTATTTATTCATTTATTACATTATTATTTATTGATTCTTCATTCATTTATTCATTCGTTTATTTATGGCGCCGGCAATACTATGACTCACCTGCCGCCCCTGCTTCAAATTGAACTAACAATTAAATATTTTCGAGCAATTTAAAAAGCGTCCGATTTCTTCGGTGTTCTAGAAAGAAAGACAAACTTTTTTTCGGTTTCTACACCAAGATTATTTAATCCTTCGTTACTATTGCTAACCACATATTAATTTTTATATGATTGGCCTATTTACTACTACGTCACTACATTACGTAATACAATTATTACTAGTGCTAATCACAAAACTACGTGTATATTTGCAAAATTTTGCTTGTTTTTCTTTTAAAAATGTATACATTTTTCAAAAGCTTTTTAAATATGAATCAAAGCAACTGTTACGACGTTACACGCTGATCATGATGGCGCAGGCCTTTTCCTCTGTTCACAAATTAAACCAGGTGAATAGTTCAAAAATACACTTTTATTTAGTGAAACATTAGGTTAATGAATTCTACTATGCGAATGTGATCTAATGTATTAAGGATTTATATTTCATACTCAATTTGTGAAGACATTTAGAGGTAAGAATTGCTTCCAAAAACTCCAGTAGCGGGGATAGAATTCAGGAAATCCCAATTCAAATCCCACCACAGTGGTACTCTTTGATTGATTGCTTTCTGGCGGGTTTCTCTCATCGCTCATATCTGGAAGATTCTGGAGGCTATGCTATATATAGAACTGTAAAATTTTCCTTCCCAAAATGTTTCTTTCGTAATTAATATTTCATTTTATATAAAATGTAATAACACCTTCCTTAGTGCTGTACAAAATAAGAAGGGCATTAATACGACCATAAATACCACCAAAATTACCACCACAAAATATCATAACAATAATGATAATAAATGCATTGAGAATTTATCAATAATTAGACATTAATTTTGTTCTCATTATTGTTAGTCTGAGTGGCTCAGTTGAAAGTGTGCTGGCCCAATGATCCCAAGGTCACGGGTACCGAAGTTTTTAAGCGTGCTTACAGGTGACAATCCCGTCAGTATACTTAATACCATGTAAAAGAAGTCCTTCTAGACGAAACTCCGGTACACCGGAGGCTCTCATTTAAAACTGGCAGGCCGCGCCATGGCTCAGTGGTTAGATCACTTGGCTCTCACAAAGGAGGCCCGAGTTCGATCCCAGGCGACCGTAAAGTGAGATTTGTGGTGGGCAACAAGGCGCTGGGGCGGGTTTTCTCCGGGACCTCCGGTTTCCCCCACCATCTCTTTCCACCGGTGCTCCATCTTCATCTCACGTACCAGCAGTGTCACCGCCTGCGGTGCCGTATGTAGTAAAAGCGGGCGTTAAACACTACACACACATTAAAACTGGCAAATGCAACTTTATTAAAAAGCAGAGTGCACTTTTGTGCTTATCATTACAAATATAAACCTTTGTTCTCCTCACTATTGAAATAGTAAACCAACAGCACCATTTTCTATTAGTATATAAAAAATTTAAATTAAATTTAACCTTTAAAAGGTCCATCTTCAAATATGTAGTGTGCTTCCATAAACTTCTGTTGCTTAACAATAAGCGAAAAACATTCCTAAATCTTTTGCAGCCTGCTCTGGTGGTATTAGTTGCCTTCGGTTGAAACTATGTACTGCCAATTATGAGTATACTGTGCTCAATTCCTTTGGATATTCCAATTCTACCTTGAGGATTTCGAAGTTTTGCTTGGATGCAAGGCGGATGCTGGCATGATTTCTTTTATACTACGATTTCGTTCGATTTAATGCCTTTGGTTTCGGTTCATTCTAATCGTTCAGGTCCGCTAGCATAATTCGTGTCATATACCTGTGCTGGGCACATAATGCAAGTAATTGCTTCAAAGGAAGGAGTACTTCCCGAGGGCACTAGAAAGATATTTGTTCGATGGCAAGCTCATCGTGCTCTATATTCAACTGCAGCCGAGGGGAAGGTCTCACTCTATGTAGCCTTTCCCTTTACAGTTTATAGCTTCCTGTAAATCCTTCACTACATCCTCTCCATCTAATAGGGATATTATATATATATATATATATATATATATATATATACCTTGTGATTCTGATGTTATCCTCTTTGTTTAAAAGAACTCCAATGAATATTGAAAAGGCAGAATCACGCTGAAACACTCAAAACCACAGCCGGAATTGATCCTGGAGCTTTCGCAATACTACGTTTGCTCTAATCAACAGAGTTCCCATGATAGCATTCCAGATGAAATTCTTCTATTTAGCTAATGTTGTTCTATATACGGCTTGCGTATTAGAAAATTTAATTACCTTGCAATATAATTCAAGAAAAATAATTACGGAAAGAGGCAATGATTAATTGCGCATCACTGAAGTTTTTATTTTCAATAAATATGTTACTTAGATGGTATCTAGTTAAGTTAAGCTTCTACACCTGAAACCAGGAGTATCTACACGACCGCTATAAGCGATAAAGTTAGACAAGACCCCTCTCCCACCCTCTAAAGCTCGGTAAGATGAATTACCTATCCTGGACGTCAAAGAGCCGGCGGCGGTTTACTAGGTTACTCAGGACGGAGTAAAAATAGTCCGTTATTAACCAGGCCAGAGAGGAACTTGAAAGTAAGGAGTTTCAGAGACCCGCACGAACGAGGATTTTTTATAGTCCTGATTGGTTTTTCTCAGTCCTCTTTTCCCCTCTTGTCGCTCTTTCTATTGCCTCTAACTTCCAGAAGGTAGAGATGCGCCCTTCCCTTCTTTAGGTTTGATCTAGAAACCGACTGTTCACTTCCCAGTTATTTCCTGTTAACTCCAATACCAGCAACATTTCACTTGGACGTTTACTGCGGCATCGTTCCGGAATTATTAGTACGGAGCTCACTGTATTATTTATTTTTGACTTTATACTTGATGAGAATCATATGAGCTTTTCCAAAAGTAATCAATAAGATGTTATTGCTTGTAAAACGATGTTCTCTTTAATAATGCAACTGGCATCTCGCTGCGCTGCCATGGCAGTACTGTGCAAATCAATTTGTGTAGTAAAGAGAGACCACGCCGCGTTTCGCAAGATGCTGATAAAGATGCGAAACAAGGTTCGTATGTAACTTTTATCTTCGTTATAATGTGTGCTTGTAACGCGCTTCTAATACCCGCTGTTGTGCCGAGATGCTGACCACATCTCCTCCCCGTATCGGTTAGATGATCGCCCACCACTACTTGTGTAAAGTCTGTCTAGTCAGCACGAGTGCAGTTCGGCTGCCTCCTTTGAAGAACCCATATAATCGTTTTACAACACTAACCCTACTTCTTCCAGTCCTTTCTGCAAGGTGGCCACCTTTCTCGATACGTCATGGGTAACGTACGGGGTTTCGTCTAAATAAATTATTTTATGTCTATTACTGCGAAACTTCCTTAGTTTTGACAACTATATATATCGCCAAGCTACAATTCTACTGGATCCCATAATAACCCTTATCTTATTCAAAGTGCGGTATTTGAAACCCAGCTCCTTTAGGAGACCGCGCAAGGTGCAGCGCCCATAAAGAAAATCATAAATTTCTTGCAAATGTGCAACCAATTCGTCTAAGGTGGGCGCTCTTCCTTTTGCATAGAATCTATAAATTTCTCGACGAATTAAATCGCATGTGATATTATCTACTTTAGAGAAACATTTACGTTTGTTTTCACACTTGATCGGCCTCTTTGTTATTCCTTTCCTTACAATATTTCTTACTGTATTTCTGTAAATACCCAGAATTTATCAACAGGTTCATTGCACGACCCCTTACTAAAATTACTTTTCAGCACATATTTATATGTGTTCAAAACAAGCACTTGAATTTGCTTAGAAACAGTTCCCGTTGTAGCTTTTTTTGTTTTTTCTTCTTTTTTTTAGGCTTTTCCAGTAATATAACTCGGCCCAGTTATTCACACTGTCTTCACTTTGATTATTTTCACGTGACTGAAAGTCATCTACCACTTCATTTGTATTTGCCACTGCATTTCCCTCCTACGATCTCCACATTGTCACACACAACGAATTTCTGTACGTAATGAAACAGATCAAATGGAAGTTGGAACTTTGGCAACTGAGACTCCACGTGGAGTAGATATACAGCCGCCATTTCCATAAAATCAGGATTGCTATTGGTCCTCAACGACAGTGTTCTATTTCTGAAGTGTGGAGATAGATTTATGACGGTCATTAGTGGGCGGTCGGGACAGGTTCCTTTGACTCCGAACTGCACACGCGTTAACTAAACAGACACTACGAGGTTTCGTATAAATAAATGATCTTATGTCCATTACTGCGAAACTTCCTTAGGTTTGACAAATACAATTCTACTGGATTCCATAATAACCCCTATCTTATTCAAAGTGCGGTATTTCAAACCCAGCTCCTCAGTCGCCTAAGGAAAATCACAAATGTCTTGCAGATGTGCAACCAATTCATCTAAGGTGGGCGCTCTCCCGTTTACATAGCATTTATAAGTTTTTCGGCGAATTAAATCGCATGTGAAATTGAGAAACGTTTCTTTCTGTTTTCACACTTGATCGATGCCTTTGTATTCAATTCGTCACAATTTTTCTTTTTGTATTTCTGTGAATACCCAGAATTTATCAGGTTCCTTGCAAGATTCCCTACCAAGGTTATTTTAGCACATATTTATATGTGTTCAAAACAAGGCTTGAATTTGCTTAGAAGGAGTTCCCCTTTTAACTTTGTATTTTGAGGCCTCTCCAGTAACATGGCTCGGCCGAGCAGCACTTTCCAATTCATTCACCCTCTTGTCTTCATTAGGATTATGTTCATTTGACTGAAAGTTATCTATTACTTAATTGCATTTACCACTGCGGTCTCCCACGGTCTCCACATCATGACACACAACGGATTTCTGCACGTAATGAAACGGATCAACTGGAAGTTGGAACATTAAAAACAAAGACTTTACGTGGAATAAACATACGACTGTCATTTCCAACAAATCAGGGTTGCTATTGGTCCTCAACGACAGCGTTCCATTTCTGAAGTGTGGAGATAGATTTATGACGGTCATTAGTGGGTGGTGGGCTCCGTTTCCTTTGTGACGCAACTGCACTCGCGTTGACTAGACAGACTTTATGCGGGCGTGAGGCCGGCAGTCGGATTGGAAGGTCCTGACCCCGTATAGGCTGTTGCGAAATGGGTTATTACGAATGTAAGACCCGTTGTTGACAAGGGCAACGTTGTTCTACCGGTGCACCCGCCAGAGGTAGTGCAGCGCTTGAGGAGAGTTGAGACGCAAAGAAATCTGCGAGCATATCCTGCCCATGCAGGATATTATATGTTAGCATAAGACCCAGCCATTAAGTACCTCAGAATATTGTAAGCCCTACAGAAAAAAACAAATGATAAGAAAATCAACTACTTTATAATTAAATTGTACTAGACCTGATGTGGGGAGGGAGTATTCGTATATAGCAAAAAGCTAAAGCATCTTGAAGGGTTACAAGGTTTTTAGTATTTCAGAATAAGTTTCATCAGTTCAGGATAAAGGAGATAACTTTAGTATGTGCTGCCTATAAGATTTATGCAAAACAAGTGCTCGTTTAAATTAAATAACAGAAGCAGTACTCCTAGAAGAACAAGGGGTTTCAGAGGAGGAATAGGCACTGTTGACAATGTTTTACTCAGAAACAATTTAGGTATAAAGGAAAACAACATTTAGAGACATCCTTACCATTTATTGACTGATAAAAAGCTTTCGATAAGCTATTTCGTAAGACGGTGCAGAAAAGTTTAAAAAGTGGAGGCATACCTACAATTGATTAAAGTTATAAGAGATGCAAACTAAAGCAAAAATAAAAATAAATAAAACAGAACCAGTGATTTGGTGGTGCAAGATAAGTTTGTACCTTATAAATCGCATTTTTATTGTCTATACTGATGAAATAGAAAGAATTTGGTGAAATAAAATTAATGGAGGTATTAACATTTCAGGAGTTAAACTTAATACTATGTTGCATGAAAATGGATACAAACGGGAATCACCTGCCGTAAAAACTACGGTGTTTAAATCAATATGAAATGAAAATATCAGCATATGAATCCAAAACAATGGCTTTGAAGGAATGAACCCAGTTAGATGAAAAATAGTGTTAGACAATATAATAATAGATCAGTTATTACAATTGAAGTACTTAGGATGTAATGTATCGTACATACCAGGCTTAAACTGATATAATAGAGAAATGCAAATAAATTTAAATATAAAACAGGCACTCTAACAAACCATTAAACATAAAGCTCCTAAGGCTACTTAGTACATTTGTAATTAATGGCAGTACCAACTCTAATATATGGATAAGAAACATGGCCATTAACAAAAATAAATAGCACTGGAATACAGATATCAGAGATGAAATTTGTAAGAGCAATAGCTAGGTATACTAAAATGATAACGGTCATTATATCGGGAAGGGATTAAAAGTAAAAGGAATAAATCATATTATTGATAACACTATAGATGCGTGGGAAAAACATGTTCAAAGATGAATAGTAACAAATTACGAAAAACAGCTACAAAGTATAAACCCAAAGATACAATAAACCAGGAAAGACCTGAGAAAAGATGGGTAGAACAATTTGAATCCGGAACGGATTGCATAGTCCAAAACCGTTAAGAAGAAGAGGATGAGGAAGAATAAGAAGAGGAGGGAGAAGAACAGAAAGAAGAAGAATAGGAGGAAGAATAAGAAGAGAGGAAGAAGAAGATGATAATGATGATAATGATGATAATGATGATAATGATGGTGGTGGTGGTGGTGGTGGTGGTGGTGGTGGTGGTGGTGGTGGTGGTGGTGGTGGTGGTGGTGGTGGTGGTGGTGGTGGTCGTGGTGGTGGTGGTGGTGGTGGTGGTGGTGGTGGTGGTGGTGGTGGTGGTGGTGGTGGTGGTGGTGGTGGTGGTGGTGGTGGTGGTGGTGGTGAATAATGAGGAGGAGGAGAATAAGGTTTTCATTAGAAATAGAAGATCCATTTAATAAAATATTGGAATTTGTAGATGAGGTGTGTGCCAATTAACCAACGGTCATATTAAAAATTTTTAATAATTAAACTTGAATGCACTTTGACTTTGACGATTATGAAGTTTTTGAACATGTTGTACATGTGTATGAAGCCTCCCTACGTGACCATGAACAGCACATATGCGTTCCAAGTGTGCTTTCGAAATATGCTTTGTTAGCTTAATTTGGTAATGTTAACTATTCTTCATTATCAGCAATTTTGACGTATTATCTTCGCGAGTGTTTCCAACAGCTATATATGGGGTTTGTTGCTAACCGGGGGTGGGGCAGGTTATATCATACCGTCGATACATGTTGAGGGCGAAATACTGGGAAAAGCAAGCCAGATATGCTCTTCTGATTCTTTGAGTGTACGGATATTAGATACATCTATGTATATCCGGATATTAATCAATCACCTACTCGTAGTTCTCCATTTCGACATTCAATGCTCAGCAATTAAAGTGTCACTATCAATATTTTAATGCGAGTTAGGATTTCCTTTTAATTTCTTTCAGGACTTGTCCTATCTTGCCTAATATTTATCCTCTGTAATAAAATAATAATAAGTTGCATGTCGTAATATGTCGTATGATGTTCTCATCAAGAATTTGTAACTAATAATTTTGTATTTTAACTTCGTTTGATACTTTTCTCGGTGCTGAGATATCGTTTTGTTACTTTTTATTTTCTGTAACGAATGAATCTTTTTTCAGCTTTCATCAAGTCGGCGAACAAGAAATCTTATCTCCCGGTCACCGTATCCGATCGATGCATTCTATTATTTTCAAATTATTAAAATAGCAATACTGTTACTCCTTTCAATATGATTCCTTAATTAAGAAGCACAAATTATAAATCGAAATTCACAATAAGTTTTTAACACGCCGACCTTCGCAGGTACCAATCTTTCTTTATCAAGATCCAACGAAAGTTGAATCCTTAGGAACCGCTATCTTTTTCTATGCAATGATCACTCTATGCACTCAACTACACCACAAAATCTATAGGTAAGGTCTTGTGGAAGTGTTTAAATATAAAATATTGGAAATACCTAAATTTCATGCGTTACTTTCAAAATTAACATGTACTAAACACAAAGCAATAGGTAAATACACAAGAGGAACTTTAAGCAATGAAAGACAGGCGTCTTTCTCATCATTATGTCACATAAAATATAGAAATTTTATAACAGAATCTCAAGAATAATTTCACTATATATGATGCAGCACAATACTTTGTTATATGTTAAGTAAATTTACTGTAGCTAATATAGGAAACAGTCTAAAACAAGTTCTGTGTAGTTCAATCTTAGATTCAGTGGATCTGAAAATGTTAGGCCACATTGTTAGGCCACGCAGTCGCTGAGTGGTTAGACTGCTAGAGTCACACCAAGGCGGCCCGGTTCAATCCCAGGCGACCATAAGAGAGGGGATGTGAGATTTGTGGTGGACAAAAGAGCAATGGGGTGGGGTTTCTCCGGGTTCTACGGTTTCCCCCGACGTCTCATTCCACCGGTGCTCCATCTTTATCTCATGTATCATCAGTGGCACCGCTTGCAGTGCCACATATAGTAAAAACGGGCGTTAAACACTAAACATTTCATTTAATTCGTTTCATTTCACAATTGACTAAAAGGAATGGGATTCCTGAGAATCGTGTAACCGCTAACGTAAGCTAAAGTAATAAATAATTAAAAATAAGTAATTTTAATTAAGTAAATTCATCACAAATGATTGTAATTTTCTGTACATAAAGGATAGATAGCATATGTTGGGTAGGCACCAGGAAAGGTAGAAAGCATTTGAATAAAAGATACAATCAAAGAAAAATGCTGAGGTTTTGTAAAGAAATTATCATAACTATATTGTACGTACCTAAAACATGGAACTGATAATAAAACAGATCTTTCAGTTGAGAATAATCCTAAAAGGTAGCATAAACATGTGCAGAGATTAGAAAATGCACTTCTGTCAGTACTATTAAGGAGATATAGACCAAGAGGGGAAAATATTATACACCAAGAACGAGATAGAGGGACTGGTTTAACAATTTTAGCATTGTGATGACAAAATAGGCCTAGTGCTATCTTTGATTTAGATTTGATTGATCTTCATCCTGGTATTATGAACCCACTTACTTTTCGTTACACTCTTTTTCACTGCAAGTCGATGACCATGTTTTTATCCTATCCCATATGCCTTTCCACTTTATTCTGTCTCTTGCCATTCTTATCCCTTGTACTAGCATCCCTGCATTAAATTATTTCGACCACCTCTACCGTGGGCGTCATGTGTTCCGTTTTCCTCGCCTTGGGTCTTACACCGTTGCTGCATAGGTCCACCTATCTTGGTGCATTCTGGCCACGTGGGCTCTCCAGCTCCTCCCGTAGGGGAGGGGATCCGTCCCCTTCAGCTGCCAAAGTGCGGGCGCTGCGGACCCTTAGCACTCGTGGTACCTCTGACGTTACTAGAGGAACCTCGGGCCGAACATCTGAGCCCCTCCTTCGGGAGTTGTTCGGATTGGGATGGACTCGAGGGGGCAGCGTGTTCCCGATACCCGTGGGGATCGGGTGCGTCTTCGGACGGGGTTGAGGGAAGCCATTAATTCTCCCGGGTACTAGCCTGCAAAGCTAGTAGAAGGTTTGCTAGATCACCAGGTGGCCCCACCGAGGTTCTCGGTAGTCTTCACCTTTGGTGTTGGCGCGCGTAAGTGGCGTATCCACTTCCATCCCGTCTTGAGTCCATAGGACCAGATGGGGGGACTTGTTAGGAAACAAGGTCTTGCCCTATGGAAAGCCCCACGTAGGACGCCAAGCGCCCTTTGGGACAGCTCGGATAACTCCCTGGTTGAAAGAGGCCCGGGTCCAGTTCCTACGGGTTCAGGACTAATGGGAGTAGAACCCCTGGCTCACCTGTCTCCAGCTCCTTAGTCCCCTTCGCTTCGGTGGTCGCTAATGATGACACCCAATATTCCTCGTCCCAGTTAATCTCTGACTCCCTTGTATCTTCTGGATCTGTGATTTGATGAATGTCCAGGTTTGACTTCCGTATAGGAGAATGGATATGACACGGGTTTGCAGGATGTGTTCACTTTTGCTTGTGTGTCTTTGGCATCTTATCTAGTAGAATAAATTTCATGCTTCATAATTAATTTCCTAGTCTTATTCCAAGTTCCATTTCTATGTTCTTATTTTCAGTTGGACTTACTGATTGTCCTAGGTATTCACATTGAAGTGAATTATAATCTGAACTGACTTATAGTAAGAGCTCCTAAATCCTCGCCAAGCTTTCATCCTAACAACATAAGTCAAATTACTGAGAATGAACTTAGGGAACAGAGTACGAAGACAACTAAATTTTTCAAATAATCAGTGTGCATATCTTGTAACGCTCATTCTCCCTGTATGCGAGTTACTTTGTCATTTGAGGATCACTGCACGTGTGTACTGAGCCATCTGGGAGATGTCATTGTTTACAGTCATTTTAAGCCCACACTCATTTTAATTATTGTATAGACAGCCTGAAACTCATTCCCGGCTTTTCATGATTTCCCTGGTGAATGTCAACAGTACTAAAACATCATTTATAAGTTTCTTTAATGGAATTGTTTTACTTTCGACCTATTTCAGTATAACGTGTGGCAAACGATGTTTGGTTGTTGCAATGTAAGTGATGCAGTTCATAGTTTCTTCCTGGCGCTTTTCTTTCAGTAAGTTCTCTGAAAACCGGAATCTAATTATATATTATATATTACCCAACTTTCAAAATTAATTTAGGATTCAAAATCAATAGTACCAAACCCCTCTACATTAATATAACTATGCCACCATTGTAGAAGTAGATAATTTTGTAGTTAATCGATCTCTGGAGACATTGTATATCCTCTGCGGCAAACCCGCATACCAGTGTTAAATTGATTCGGTTCTAATTGGAGCTATGAGTTCTCTTATCCTCAGGTGAATGGCTGTAGGAAATGGATTTTGGTGGTTGTTGGATACTCAGTCGTATTAATAACACTTTGTTTGTTGTAAAATTATTTGGTTTAAATCCTACTAAGTTTGCTTATCGACTTGGATCGGTGACCACCTGTTAGTAAAATTCCTAACATAAATTCAATTTTACTTGAAACACTGGATTACTTGTTTAAAGTTACTTCCATGCGGTTTCTATTTCTTCTTTATACGGCGACTATTTTGTTCTAATACACTTCTAATGCTGCTTCCACTTACGCTGGTTGCGCTATTCTTAACTTCCCTACATTTCAGACATAACTCTTCACTTCTCTTCTTAACGCGCATGAACACGTCATTCCTGTCGTAGTATCACCTTCTAAGTAAATTTTTCTTACTTCACGATTAAGTTCGAACCTTATTCTGGGCTCCTTTCTAACTTTATCACATGACCAAGCTAGCTCACCCTTCTCAAACCTTACATTGGTTTCTAATTTATTTAAAATTTTCGCATTGGTTTGCAAAACTCGTCTAACTCACTGACGTTCAGCCCACCTTGAGTTGGGGAACGCCTACCCTGAGTTGTTTGTAACGGTATACATCGCTATCAAATCAGCGAAGAAAATCTCTTTAGCGTTCATGCCTAACTGCATTTTGAAACCCTTTTGTCCCAAGACGTTCCTGGCTGAAAGTATTCTATAATTCTCAGACATTGAACTTTTCCTAGCACAAAGAAAGTAACGGTCCTTCCTTCCTGTCTCTCCGACGTGTACAGATTTTTACAAGAATATTTTCTCTTCTTTGCCTGGATGCTAGTATATATGTTATATTAAATTATATTCTTCCCTTCTTATTCTTTAAGTCAACCGCTATTTTAATTATTACTGTATCCACTCTAATTTCATATTATTATAACAAAATTTTTATATTAGAGTAGCAAAGCATTTTCATTAATTTATCTTCGTTTTTAATTATCTCTCTTCGATTAACCCGCCACCTCCTAATCGCTGCCTGATACTGCGGTTATACCTCTTAGCAAAAATGTTTATTTTTACAGAGGCATCAATCACAGAACGAATGGCATAATGATATATAAATCCAGTATTATTAATGAATGTAACATGAGGGATAATTTAGCAGAGATCAATGAATATTAATAAAAGCTAATAAAAATCATTTGATTTTTTTTTGGTAATGTTGCATTGATAATGTAACACCCATTAACGGAAGGGTTGTAGGGAAACATTACGAGTTATTTTCCACCCCAAATATTGTTTGATAATTGTAGGTTTAATATTTGGAAAGCACCAAGCAACTAATTTATTAGTTAAACTACTTTAGAGTTACAATAAACGTTAATTACTTTTGGAACTTCTCACAGAGCAAAACAAACAAAAAATCATACTAGTCTAAAGTGTAACTAAATTGAACAAAAGTCTTCTACCACGTACTAATGTATGAATAAATTTAAAGCACTCTTATATTCGTATAATTTTGCATGTACGACTTAAAAATATACATATCATTTATTTAATAAGTTGTTCAATTTTTAAATGGAATTTTACGAGTTTCCTCTCGGATAGTAAGGTACTTAGAAACTTTAGTTGAATTCCGTAATCTTCTTTTTCATAGCCACTGTTTTCTAAACGTGAATGAACGGGTGGTGCAGTAAACAAAATCAGTGTATTATCAGACATTCAGAATATCATTTGAAAATAATTATGTATAAAACTATCTCCTATGTATAAATATTAGAAACTAAGAGATACTACCGGGTTTGCACTACTCAAAATGTATACCAAATACAGATTTCATATCTCAGGAAAATATATAAAATGTATGATATTTTGTCCGAAATCATTGCAAGCAATTTAAGTAAAAGAATAAAACTTCTGAAACCTTATCCACATGCGTGGCAGCCCTCTTATTTATCTTTTTATTTCCCAGACTGCCCCAAATTCAGCTCCCGAGGACGAAGGATAGAGTGGACTAACTCTGTCCAGTACCTGGGTGTCCAACTGGACAGAGGTTTAACTTTCCGCCAGCACATCAGTGACCTCTCGGCAAGGGTGCAGGGAGCAATTGCATCCTTGTATCCAATGCTGGGGTAGAGCTCGATACCAGTTGGCCTAAAGATGTACTTCCTCTGAGCTCTGACAATTCCTGTGAAGCTATATGCCTGCGAGATCTGGGGCATGGCCGCAGACAGCTGGCTGGCATGGCTTCAACGTGCACAGAATAGAGGACTACGGTCCATCGATTCTGTAGGCCGCTCTTTTCTTACCAGGTTGCTTCACGAAGCCTCGGGTCTTCCTTACATACAGGATGAAACTACGCGTCGGGCATTAAAATTTTACGCAACTTTACCTAATCAAAGAAGCGCCCTTGTTAGATCATTGGGAGATTATGACCCCACTAGACGCCGTTTCAGGATTTTCCGGGTACCCCGCATGGCTCCGAAGTAACACAGGAGCAAATCCCAACAGCAGCTAAAGCTGCGGTTCATATTATACTGCTAAGCTGTTTGGCAACAAACTTTTTTCGTCTATAACAAATATAAAAAAGATTAGAACACCAGGGTGCAAGGTTTTGCATCCATTCCTTCAACCTGAGATACAGATAATTTGTTACCTTGAAAAAAGAGATATATATCTGAAACCGCCACAACCCATCCTACAACATTCCGAAAAGAAAAAATCTTACCTGCAGTAAAACCCTTAACGTGTGGGCACGCAGCAATACCGGTCTGGCTTTGTACAGGCAACCAGCACTTCAGTCGGTCGGTTATCTTATTTTTATGTTGATGATTGTGTTCTATTTGTAAATAATAGATTTGGACTTCACCAACATTTTGTTTCTGTTATGCTGTTTACAGATAGATGTGCGCAAACAGTCCCTTTTACAAAGTTGTGCCTTTGTTATATTTTTTGTTTTGTATTCATACATTTTCGTTGAAAACTCAGTGTCAAATGCTTTATTGAACTAGAAATATTTCTACTTTTTAATTTTAGTTGATAGTGGGAGAATATAAATAAAATAAAGGCTGCCTCAGTATATGTTTGTGATGATGCTGCGATGTCTGCATCCCGTTGCTACAGATATCTGGGAAGTGGTGCAGCAGAATCCTGTCCTTGGGGCTAAAGCCGAAGTTAATAGTAGTGATGTTCTCAGGCAGTTACTGTCAGCTGCTAGTTGTTACCTGAATATCCTAGGGCGTGGTATCGGATAGGAAAAGATAGAAGTAATGGACTAAATTAACTGAAGAATGTTTAACCCCCCTTCAAACATTGGCATTTTAATTCTTTCTAAATTGCACAGATATATTTCGTAATGCGAAATTAAATTATTTCAGAAGCGTCGCCGTTCCACTTTAAAATTAAAATTTTTCCCTTAACTGTTCTACACAGATTATTATGCTTATATTCTCTACGGCGTCCAAGTACAAAATCAAAATTTTGCGTCTTTAGTCAACGAAGTCTATGCGCAAAATGACGCTAATTCCGGCTAGTCTGGAGTTGTTGAATTTGCCATTACTATGGCAATTCAATAATTTCTCACTGGTTCACGTTATATATTAATTTCACAATACTCATGACCATATTTGATATTCATAATGTTTTGTTAAATCATTTTCTAAATAATTTAACATTCAAAAAATACTTCTTAAAAATTTACAGTAATATTTTCTTGGTTAAACACATTATTGCGAGGGATGATCAACAAAGACTTGGGCAGATATTTTTCCACAAATGTTTATTACTGCAAATCAATGTTTGTTGATCAGCTGCATCATTACTATCCTGAAGAAAAATAAGCCAGCACAGTGTGGAAATCGCCAAGTTTTCCAACACCAAAAAAGGCAAAATTTGTTCCATCTGCAGGGAAAGTGATGGTGATCATATATTTTGACTGTAATGGAATGATTTACCATCATGCAGTTCCCCCTCACACTACTGTTACAGCAGCATACTGCACGTCAGTATTGGCTATACTGAGGAAGCACATTACAAAGAAACGACTAGAGCTTTCTCGCACTGGGTGGCGACTTCGTCATGACAATGCACGGCTTCACGTCGCAAATCAAGCCGTGCAGTTTCTGGCTAGATTCAATATTACCTGTGTACCACATCCAGTTTATTGCCCCAGGCTTGCACCCTGTGAATTTTTTATTTCCATCACTAAAGGCAAAGCTTAGGGGTATTTGATTTGAGAACTCAAAAGCAGTGGCGATTCTCAAGGACCTGACAAAGAATGGTCTGCAGCACATGTTCAAGGACAGACAGAGACGCTATAAAAGTGCATTGCAGTGGAAGGTGACTACATTGAAAAATATTATGTAAATGTTGAATTGAAGTACCTAATAAACATCGGCGAAGAAAATCAATCTCAGTCTTCGTTGACAGTCTTCGTTGATCAGCCCTCATTATAATAATAATAATAATAATAATAATAATAATAATAATAATAATAATAATAATAATAATAATAATAATAATAATAATAATAATAATAATAATAATAATAATAATAATAATAATAATAATAATAATAATAATAATAATAATAATAATAATAATAATAATAATAATAATAATAATAATAATAATAATAATAATAATAATAATAATAATAATAATAATAATAATAATAATAATAATAATAATAATAATAATAATAATAATAATAATAATAATAATAATAATAATAATAATAATAATAATAATAATAATAATAATAATAATAATAATAATAATAATAATAATAATAATAATAATAATAATAATAATAATAATAATAATAATAATAATAATAATAATAATAATAATAATAATAATAATAATAATAATAATAATAATAATAATAATAATAATAATAATAATAATAATAATAATAATAATAATAATAATAATAATAATAATAATAATAATAATAATATTAATAATATAATAATAATAATAATAATAATATAATAATAATAATAATAATAATAATAATAATAATAATAATAATAATAATAATAATAATAATAATAATAATAATAATAATATAATAATAATAAATATAATAATAATAATAATAATAATAATAATAATATAATTAATAATAATAATAATATTAATAATAATAATAATAATAATAATAATAATAATAATAATAATAATAATCATAATAATAATCATAATAATAATCCATAATAATAATCATAATAATCATCATAATAATAATCATCATAATAATAATCATCATAATAATAAATCATCATAATAATACTCATCATAATAATAATCATCATAATAATAATCATCATAATCATAATCATCATAATCATAATCATCATAATCATAATCATCATAATCATAATCATCATAATCATAATCATCATAATCATATCATCATAATCATAATCATCATCATAATCATAATCATAATAATCATAATCATAATAATCATAATCATAATAATCATAATCATAATAATCATAATCATAATAATCATAATCATATAATAATCATAATCATAATAATCATAATCATAATCATCATAATCTCATAATCATAATCATCATAATCATAATCATAATCATAATAATCATAATCATAATAATCATAATCATAATCATAATCATAATCATAATAATCATAATCATAATAATCATAATCATAATAATCATAATCATAATCATAATAATCATAATCATAATAATCATAATCATAATAATCATAATAATAATCATAATCATAATCATAATCATAATAATAATCATAATAATAATAATAATATAATAATAATAATAATAATAATAATAATAATAATAATAATAATAATAATAATAATAATAATAATAATAATAATAATAATAATAATAATAATAATAATAATAATAATAATAATAATAATAATAATAATAATAATAATAATAATAATAATAATAATAATAATAATAATAATAATAATAATAATAATAATAATAATAATAATAATAATAATAATAATAATAATAATAATAATAATAATAATAATAATAATAATAATAATAATATAATAATAATAATAATAATAATAATAATAATAATAATAATAATATAATAATAATAATATAATAATAATAATAATAATAATAATAATAATAATAATAATAATAATAATAATAATAATAATAATAATAATAATAATAATAATAATAATAATAATAATAATAATAATTATAATAATAATATAATAATAATAATAATAATAATAATAATAATAATAATAATAATAATAATAATAATAATAATAATAATAATAATAATAATAATATAATAATAATAATAATAATAATAATAATAATAATAATAATAATAATAATAATAATAATAATAATAATAATAATAATAATAATAATAATAATAATAATAATAATAATAATAATAATAATAATAATAATTTTCCTTTGCTGATACCTCTTCAACCACTATTTTATCTTCAATTGTTCTTGTCAATCTGAGTGCCCTTCTACTACAACTGTTTAATAATTTCCAGCGAATTATTTTCTCAATAAATTCAAAATAACGAAATGAAAATGTTGACAACTTTTTAGGAGTTTTGAATTAAAGTAAACTGATGGAGTAAAGAGACTCTTATTAATCAGAATTTACAACTCTAGTTGTAGATTATCCATCAGAGCGATTCTAGAAGCCTCCATCAAGTTGCTGTTCTGTATCAGTTGGGCAGAGCAGAAGACAGTTTGGGATTCAACACTGTGTCACATCCAAATGCTCAAAGCATGGGTTGACAAGTTTGCAGAGTAAGATTTGAAAGTTCTGCTCCCTTGTACAGCTCTCCCACTGCGTCTGATCGCACTTGTGTAAACAGACAAGACTCTGGGATGCGACTATGTTGAATGCTAGTAATTTACTGACGATTCCGAAAGTTTACCTTCTCAATAGTGAACCACAGTTGCTCTAGGGCCTTAGCAATAACATTTTACAATGCAAAACCCTAAGAATGAAATATGTTTCTATATATGCTCTGCACAAGTAGATATCTGAAGATTTTTAGATATTGGATGCTCCATCGCTTTATAACAGAGTAGCACAGCATTTTAAACTTATTTTGAGTGCCTGCATATCGACTATATAGTACAGCATATTGAATAAAATATAAATAATGTGATCACTTTTGCCACACATTCCTGTGCAAATGTTCCTTCCTTAGTTATTCCGCTAGCTACCTTCTGTTAATGCGATAATCACTTGTAAAAAATTTCTTATTACACACTTTCTTGTACATACAACGGGTTTAGAGGAATGCACTATATATTTAACTTACAGTTTTTAAGATCTAGTAGTGAGGGCCTGTGCAGTGACATTAAAAGTTCATTCTACTACAGTTTAGCCGGCCGTTCTCCGGCTCTGACATTTCTCGAGAGGGGAAAGCGGGCTGTTACCGGATTTTAACGGGGATTTCTAGCAGAGAAACATGCGTATTTTAAATATCTCACGCATTTACATATTTCACGACCCAGTAGCCATATTATTATAATAGCGATAGTAATAGGACTTACGGACACTAAAAATAGAGTTCACTCACGCACAAATTAGCAAAGGAACTTCACCAGCGCATGCAACTGAAGCCACGTGGTCCAAAGAAAATTAAACTGGCAACACGGTGCTGCATATCGAAGCCACGCCTAGCAGCGACAATGCTGATTGGCGCTAGCAGACAGTTTTAACTTCCTGGCCACGGCATCTAATGTACAGACTCCCAGTACTACAAACAGAAGCAGTTAGTGTACGTAAAATTGTGAACGAAATATTGGTATAAAGTGGTGTTATAATGAATATCTTGCATGATAATGAAATCGCAAATTGCATATCAGTGTTTTAAAGCTAATATTGTCCTATATTTTCATTATAAAGATAATTTTGAGGGTATGTTTTCAATTGCCCATTACTGTATGCTGGTACATTTAACCTTCCCCCTCCACCCCCTGCAATCACAAAACGTCAGTGCCGGAAATCCAACGGCCGTACTATAACATAGCCAAAATGAAAGTAAAACACAAAGGAACATCGGCTTACCACTTGGGGACTTCAAAGTACAAAAACTGGAAAACTGCATTTGAAACAAAATGTGTTTGAAAAACCATCTACACTATCCTGTAGTTAAATTTTGTCTCTTTCTCTCTTACGGTTTATGGATGTCGAACCTTTTCTACGAAAAGGGTCATTTTAGCTGGTTTTTTTCCATAAAGCTTCGTGTCGATTCCTTAGAAGCTGGTGAGCTTAAGCATCAACTCGTATATCGACGACACGTTTTTAATTATGATCACAAAAACAATGTCGCCAACTCTTTTTAATATTTGCCGAATGGCAAGCTCATTTTAAATTAGATTTTAAGTTAGACCGTACAATCTGAAATACAGTCCTGTTTGCAGATGATCAGTTCATTCTGGCAGATACTGAAGACAGATTACAAATAGCTTTGTACCAATTCGACAAAACAATGTCAAAGTATAATTCTATCATTTCAACAGAAAAAACGAAAGTGATGACGTTTGTTGGCAAATACACAACACGGTCCAAAATTCACCTCGAAAACAAAATACTAGAACAAGTTAAATTTTAATTACTTAGGATGTGATATTTCCTATGAATGTAACGGAGATTTAAAACAAAAGATCTATCAATTTAGAAACATATGTGGCATTATAGAACGTACATTGAAAAAAAAGAAGAACAGATACCATATTAAAGTTTTATAAAACTATGGCAATGCCTGTTTTATCTTATGGAGCCGAGACCAAGACCTTGAACAGAAGTGATAAAAGAATAATTGAAAGGGCCGTAATGAAACTTTTGAGGTACGTAGTTGGCTGTAGTCCTAAAGATCACATTAAAAGTGAAACAATAAGAGAACACCTAAAATATTTGCTTTAAATGACAAACTCAGGGAGTAAAAACTAAAATGTCAAGACCATCTCAGGAAAGACTCACCAAACAGGCCTTTAAGTATAAACCAGTTGGTATTACAAATGTTGGAAGGCCACGGAGACGCTGGAACATACCTTCTGAGCCAAAACAGGCCTGTCTGGCATATCTTGAATGATGATGATGATCATCATCATCATCATCATCATGACAACACACACACACACACACACACACACACACACACACACACACACACACACACACACACACACGTACACACATACAAAGAGATACACACACTCACTTGGCACATGGTCCTGTTTAAATTCACTATTTCTTGAAAAATATATTTGAGGTGAAATTTCATCAACTTTTCCGGTGGAATATCCCTATCCTACTACATGTAATAGAGAAGAAATAAAATTTGCCAACGTATTTCCTGTTTAGTCCCTTAGATATTATTATGCTATCATAAGCGTAGCTTTTTAATGTTCGTTGTTGGATTCCAGCAACAGAATCTAATAAACAGGCAACTGCTCCAATAATACCCTTTTTACCATATATTATTAGCACTCTGTTCTGGTATCGCAGGGTTGTCACTGGACCTATCTAGTACTATTTAGTGTAGACACCACTGGCTTACTCTACTTTTATTCTATATAGCTGGTAGGGTATTCTTCCTTCACTCAGAGGCCGCGCCGTGGCTGAGTGGTAGGACTCTCACCAAGGCGGCCCTGGTTCGATCCCACGCGACGGCAAAGTGAGATTTGTGGTGGACAACATAGTGATGGGGCGGGTTTCCTCCGGGATCTCCAGTTTCCCCGCCAACTCATTCCACCTTTGCTCCATCTTCACCTGGTGTACAATCAGTGTCACCACCTGCGGTGCCCTACGTAGTAAAATCGGGGGCTAAACATTTCATATTTCTTCGTTCACTGAAGTGTTGAACACAGGACTTGCTTTGGTGGCAGTAATCACTCTCTCTTAGGACACATTAGATAAACAATTTATGTTTCTCTGTATATTAGAAACTCACTAATGTACTCAACAGAAAGCGGTTTTCCTGGTATTTACACCAGAGAGCGACTGCCTACTTATCTCTGTAATCAGTCTGCCAGCGCTGAAAGATATATCTCTGCGAATAGCTCAGCACATTGCCACTATGTTAGAATATGTGTTAATAACATACATATCCTAAATATTTTAGTTAATTGATGGAAATTAATCATTTCTCCACACTAGCCGTATATAGGCTAAGATATTTGATGGATAGAGTCAACATGAAAAATTCAATGCCATGGCCGGGATTTGAACCACGGATCTACTGGTTTCCGTCCAGTCGCTCTTAACCTTTGAGCTACCATGGTCAACGTTGACCATGGTAGCTCAAAGGTTAAGAGCGACTGGACGGAAACCAGTAGATCCGTGGTTCAAATCCCGGCCATGGCATTGAATTTTTCATGTTGACTCTATCCATACATATCCTAAAGTTAATTCAGTTTTTGGAGTAGGATAAACTTCCCAGAATTCATCGGTGGGTAAGATAACTGTCGAAGATAATAAATACGATACTAGTTAATTTAGATTCATTTGCATCTAAATTTGTATGCACCTTATTTTAACGACTGTTAATTTACTAATGAGTAAAACATTTATTTTGTAAACATTTTACATCCCATTTCCACACGTTATCAAATATTTTATATAATTCTTTTGCTTAATATAAAAGTGAATCTTGTATCCCCTAATTAATTTCACACTGACATCGAATATGCGTATTCTATTTGAGTTTGTAAGTGATAAAACGTTTCCTTTTAGTATAACAAAAGTTTTAATTGCACTTGTCCCGCAATTGTACTCGACATCGTTCTGAATATCTTTATATGATATTCCCTTAAAATTCAGGTCAAGCTTGTTGTGTTTACTTTCCTCGCGTTTTTTGCCAGCTTGTATGTGCCAACCTTTGAATTGCTTCGCTTCGTTAGCCTCACACACAGCGAAGTTGATAAACAAAATTTATCGAGCAATGAGGAATAGGTAGACCTGCTAAAGTGCATCATTTTCTGTCAACGAAAACTAATTCAAGGTCAGCGATTTGATGGAGTGAGTAAGCTAAATTCCATTATGGGTATTCCTTCTCCTAAGAAATAGTCTTATGTTGCAGGTCGTGTTCTGAACTCAACTCCAAACTTTGGTTCTCATTGCATCACTCGGCGTTAAGAGGATGCGTCAATATTCCTGCCTCACAACCACTTCTTCTAGTGCTGATGCTTTTTGGGTTGTCGTGTATCTAACCATCTTTCGCTGCACATAGGGTAGTACTTTTCCGTCACTGCTATAGAATATACCCAGAAATTTTTAAGAATTATTTGACCCGTTGTACTTAAATGACTTTTCTCTGCTCACTCTTGCTTGAACTACGCTTACAAACACTTCTTCCGTAAACTTTGTATTAATCAAGAGAATAATTTTATGTTTCACTTAAGTAAACGTAAGTACAGAGGAACAGAATAAACTATACTGAAATCCTTTAACATCTGCTGACCATGGGATACCTTCGACTTTCGTTTTCTTTCCATGACCAGGAAAACAGAAATGAAAAACTAACTGCCATTTGACTCAACAGAAATATCACAGTAACAGGGTTTCCAGTATGTTGAAAGGGCTTCATAAGTATTTCGAGCTCCCCGAGAGTTCCCCACCTCATACGTAAAGGCATTTTCAATTCCAAGCGATTTCCTTGACGTGTACTACATCTTAGACATTTACCTATCATCTCTTGCTTTTTTAAATTCGTCCGAAATCATTGATAATGCCCTGTTTCGTATGAAACTGTTTTTCATTTGCGTAGAAGTGTTGTGTTTGAGTGGTCTTCTCGCACATGATAGCGCTCAACGTCTACTAGTCAAATTGAGTGTTTTGAGGAAACTGTCTTCAGTAGATGAAACTTGGGTTAAATTAATCCTCGGTTAGGCGCGTGCCTTGGCAAAACACTTGGTCGCGTAGTGCATGGGAGGTCCGCGCTGTATTTCTCTTGTCTTTCCGTTTGTTTCCCCCCAATATGTAGGCTTATTTAGGTTAAATATACAGTACACTTATTAGTACAGTCAAATTGAATACATCAGCTAAAACATAACACGAATAGAGTGTCCATTACAATGTGTGTAAGTATACGTAAGGACAGTGACCTATTTTTTCAAAGTACATCCTGGCATTGGAAATATTGAATTACTCAGAGTCATCAGCTATTTCTTCAGTTTTCCGCGACTAAACATCTATCGCAAATAATTTTGGTATATTTTCTCAAATATAGGGAAGCGTTGAATTTCTCATTTGCATATTTTCCTTTACTGTTTTTTTTTTTTTTTTTTTTTTTTTTTTGCCTTTATTGCAGGGTTCATATCGTTTCCTTTTTAATGATTCCGGTGAATTCGGCAACTCACCTTCTGTTGGTTGTTCGGCTTTATAATTTTAGAAGCTCTTTCAGATCAATGGGTAGCTTTGATGCTGTTGATCTTTTCTGTAGCTGATGCGGCACTAAAGCTAGCTCTTTCAAATATTTCTCTCTTGTGGAATATTTGTTTGGGTTTCCAAGAAAGATAACTACCATATATCATATTCATAAGCAATATTCAGAATATGGTTAAAAATTACCATTGGCCACTTTTATGTTTTCCGGCTACATTGTACGTAGTACGCAATTTACTACCTGTTTCATCAACTCTAGATTTAGCACCATTGATTATTTCAAGCTTTTTTCGGCACTTTCTGACAGTTGTTCCGATATAGACTTGAGATAAAAATTACAGTTTTATCATTTTTAGAACATATGAAAAAGGTGTTTCGTTTTTTGTGAAGGCAAATACGCCTTCATATTGGCTGCGACCTTTTAAAGAACTAAAATTACAGGGCAAATACTTATTGTTTTCATATATTGTACCAGAAAAAGAAAGTTGTCTTTTGCCCTACTCATTCACCAGGGATACACTAATGAACCAATAAATTGGTGTAATATTTCTGCCAGTGTTATACATTGGTTCATTTTGTCTTAGCACTACAGCCTCTGTGGGATTATTTTGCATATGTGATCCGTCCGGCTACTGTCCATAATGAATTTCCATATTAGTGGTGTAAAACATTTTGCATCACTTTCACAATATTTGCATGCCACATTTCTTTGGCTTAGATGGTACATATTGTCTAAAACCACATCGACCACAAAATACAGGTAACTCGACATGACGACCAAAGAGATTACTGCTTCTGACATTTATTTACAAACTTTGTAAACATTTCTCTAACATCAACCAATACCAATACCAATACCATTTGTTACTCACGGCGAAGTACTAATGGCTCCTTCCATTGGCTAAGCAATATACCACTACTTATTATCGAGGAAAAGCACGTCATCAACGTTTAACGAGAGTAGGCGTATGAGGCCCGCTTGACCTGTATCACAGCTAACTGAACATTCATCATTCTTGTAGCTACAGTAATAAACAGAAAAAGTTGTCGCCGCAGCAAACATTCGAGTAAGGCATAATCTTATATGTTTTAGACTGACAGTTACCTAAGTGCGTTCGTGCTATTATGGTAGGTATTTTGGTGACATATTTTTGAAAATATCTAATTAAGTACATTTATGTCAATGCTTAATAAGTAACCCATCTGATGGCATTTATGTCTTGATATGGAATAGACTTAGGGGTTATTATTGCACATAACCAGGTTGTGTTCCAGTTTGAAATATATATATATATAAAGTGCATTGCAATAAATGTTTGCTGAGCCTATAAATGATCAGCGTACGAAAACAATGCATTTCACAGGAAAATAGGAGACACTCATCTTGCCCCCGTGACAGTACGTCAAACTTAACAAATGTGCAGAAGTTGTTACGTCACATTTACAGCATTCCTTTAACACCCGCTGCTACAGGTCCTGAGTACCGGTGATGAATGTGAGGATTTGACAATTCCTGAAGAAATTTCGGGAAAGAAAATTAAGATTGCGGTGTCTCTATGGATTTCCCAATTACGTGGTTTGAGCAAACATGGAATCAGAATCAATCCTGGATGAACATACTAGCAGAGTTTAATCCGCATACGTGCAGTTTCCGAGTGTGTCTTTTGACCTCCTTGACCCTCCGACGTAGTATCTGATGTTACCCTTTTGTCACGCACAAAATACTCCTTTAGATGTTTGGCTGTTATTGTTATGTAAATGATTGCAAGTAACAAAGCGTGTTTGTTTTTTATAACCAGAGCAGTAAAAAATTAGCGAAATAAAATATTTTCTTAGTGGAATTAAGTAATAAAATCAGTTCTAGTTTGAAGTAAAAGGTGTGCAAGAGTTCAGAACAAGAACACTTTGTAAATACATATTATCAGTCTGTAAGGTGGGCTTTATTAGGTCTATGAACCATATTCTCCGGACGAAGCTTCCAGTGTTGCGGCGAGAGATGTCGCAACACAAAATAGGAAGCCAGCTCCAAACGAGTTACATACCATCATCTTCCTTCCCCCCTTGTGATCTTCCAATAAAATCCTCAGCAGAGACGAAACGAAATCGAGGAAACACTCCGGAGTAAAGTGAATAAAGACAAAGTAACTCCTCAAAACAGATTTCGCTGTTTCTTGTACTCAGATGCTATCATTGACAAAGTATCACATTTGTCTCTATGAACATATAATTTTCAACCATTTTCTACCGGTTACATAAATTCTAAACCAAAATTTCTACGGAAAGCTTTTTTGAAGACTCCCTGAATTTAAAAAGAAGAAAGCATTTATTTTAAAAAAGGTATCTCTGCGAATAATACAACTCCAAAATGAAATATCGCCTACTTACCACATGAAATGTTTATCCAAGAATGCTCATGGGAAAAGAAACTACCCCAACTTGGAAAATTTTACGAATATTTACATTTCTCAAAACTGGCACCAAAGGTTTGGATTAGATTATTGCTCCCTTAAGATACTTTTATGGCGAATGAAACTCATATTTTGAATTTACTGCCTGGAGCATATGAACGATCACACAACTTCAACTTCAGCATAACTCGTGTAATATAAGTGAGACAGATGTGAGCAAGAGGGAGGGGGAGAGAGAGTTAAAATCGTACTACAAGGGAAAGTGAAGTATAGATCTCGCCAAAGTGTAAATGATATTAAATGTATTTATTAATTATGGATGGGTCGACTCTAGTTTTCCTCGATACACGATTCTCGATACAGGTATGCGATATTATCCACCATAGCTGATACTTCGATATTCAATACCGTCATTTCTACGTCTAGTTTCAATACACAATAGAACGCTGGAAGAACTTTGTAACGCCAATGAAATTAATTAGGTGCACATGTTTAATAAAATTGAAAATCACCAGTGAGACCCGTATTCATAGCTATCACTTTGGTCTAGACTATCAGCCAACTAACATGGCCTGGACCAAAGGCGGCCTAACTTTTTGGTATTCATAGTCGATAAAAAGCCTAGGACTAAGCAAAGCCGTGGACTAGCACGGAGCGAATGTTACCCGACGTAGAAAGGTTTTTCTGCGCATGCGCGAGTCTCATAGAGTGTTAAACAAACCACAGTATACCTACAAGTTCATAAATCTCTGTGGTAGTTTCACAGCTGTTTCTTAATCATTCTTACGGTTGTTGCTGCAGTTTGAGGTTCGGTAAAAACGATTGGTGTGCTGGATATGCTGTGAATTTGGATAATATGAAGAAGCGTGGTATAAATTGGTCAGAGGAAGACTATTGTTTTCTCTAGTCCATGAAAGAATGAACATTATAGAAAATAAATCCGTGTCGACGAATACAAATATGGGAAAGGAGGAGGCATGGAGGTAAATTTACAACGACTGTGCTGATAATGCGGCTTACTAATGCCTGAATAATACCGTACAGGTCAGCAGTGTTGTCTTGATATCCTCCTTTTGCATAATAACGAACTGCTGTTAGGATTTGAGTGTTAATTGCTTTTGAAGTTCAGATCTTTGTACTTAGCAATAATTTCTACTCTTGGTAGATAAGCTTTTCTCCGTCATCTTATTTCACGAATTCGAAGCACCACAGCTATATTCATCCCTTCATTGTCGTCCATGCTGCAAAGATAGTCCACCCTTAATCAATTCCTTGGAGGCGGATCAAAATTTGAGCCGGA
>CM060957.1:113133680-113181180 GCA_030765055.1 Mantis religiosa | reverse complement strand
TAACGGTCACGTGACCTAATCACTTCTCATTGGCTGCTGTTGTGGTAATGACTGTCGTGCGGTAAAAATTAGTTCGTTATTTAACATGGTGATATATCATTATATGTTGGAAGAGAATTGTCAAATTTATATTTTCGTAACTGTTTGAATTAAATATATTACGCAACAGAGTGGATTTATCTGAAATGCATGTTAATTCTTAAACGAAGTAAAGAGGAGGTTCCTTTGCTCTCAAGCACATGGCACGATAGCAAGTGATTTAGCGGTAGTGGTGACACTTGTTTATATGACTTTTATCACTGACTTTGTTTTGAACTGGAATTAGTCATATATCGCCATTCGAGAGTGCGAGAGCTAAATTATTTTATTGATCGTTTATTGCGCATGTACTTATTATATGTATAATTGCAGAGTCTACCGCCAGGTTTTCGCTGAAGTATCGCAGGGATAATTATTTACAAACAAGCGAAAAAAGAATTGTGTTGCATGTGTTTAATGCACTCACAGAGAAGAATGCGTCTTTGTCAGTGAGAGAAGTCGAACAGCTGTGCTCTGAAGTTACAGGTGTGAGTGTTAGATCCATAGGAACATCGCGACAGGAAACTGAGAAAACAGGAAAAGTTACCATTCCAGGCAAAAGCAGGAATAAACAAAAGTGCGTGCTCGGAGAAAGTGTTGTGCGTCGTCATGTGTGTAGTTTTTCTTTAGAAACGAACTGCCTAACATAAGTAACATTTCGTCTGCTGTAAATGAGGATGCAGATTTACCAAATTTCAGCAGATTGCTTATACAGCTGGGATTTGTGAATGAAAAAAGAGGCAAGAAAAATGTGCTAAAAGACAGAGGCTATATTGCTGTGTGGCGAAGACGTTATTTAAGGACAACCAGACTGCACCGAGATACAAATCGCAAAATATACAGGAAGAACACACGAAAAGTAAGGTATGGTGTGACACGACTTTTAAGACTGAAAGACAAGCATTTTTTAAAGGTATGTGTGCTGGTTTAAAAAATCCCAGTGGAAAAGGCCAATGGCCTTTCATTATAAACTCTTTCAGTTTCACTGCTCAGTCATTCTGTTTCAATTTGCTCAGTTCATTATAAACTTGTATTTTTGCAGGTCTTCATATCCTTATTTGTATGATTTTATTTATCTTCCCGGCAATTATTACGACGTTTACTGCAGGTTTAAATGTGACGGGAAGACACCGCCTATGGCCTATGGCGCCAAAGCATTAGCCAATTAGGGCGAGGGGGCAGGTAGTTGAACGCGGAGTGATACATTTCAGCGGGGCAAGGTTATATGAAAAAGAGATTAATTGGCTGGTGTGTCACAATCACTTTTATATCTAATTTATAATTCGAGACTTTTCCAGAAGAATAAAGAAACTGAATAATCAAGATATTTCCAGAAATTTCCATTTATCTCAGTTTGTTTGTTTGGGTAAGTGTTTTATCTCAAGCGCTATGTTTATCTGCTTATGCAAGCTCGTTATCAACGTGAAACCTATCTGTTCCTTTGTGTGCCAAGCCGCCGTATCGCGATCGGGTTCGCGAAAATATGTTCCTGGAAGTAAGACTGTCCAGTCAAGGAGCGGAGGTATGCTGAGCTGCAGATAGAAACGTTAAAGTTGAGTGTGAACCATAGGTAGGTGATAAGAATATAGGGACACCGAATTGAATAAAAGAGGGACATACCGAAAACACTGCTATTAGGCATACACGTGTTGGAGCCCCAGAATGTACACTGTAATTCAAATCTCATAATAAAACAACAGTGTGACAATCTATGCAAGAAGTGTAACTGTGACGGATTAGGTAGCAATATTTACAAATATTTAGGCCCAGCAAAATTAAACTAGTAGGTATATAATTGTGGTAATTTTTATGCAGATGGTAAACTTATCCCTGATATATATAACTTCAGACGTATAGCAATGGCTGCAGTGATGTAATATGTTTTAACACCAAATGGGCTTTTATACAGTAATACTATGAATGCTGTCGCAAACAAAAATGTATTTATTAAATTGCTGTTGTGGGGATGTTAACTTTCAGATATATAAATGTTAACAAATATATCCGAAGTGTGCATTTAGAATGATAAATTGGCTTATTTTTGAGTGAAAAGAGACATTCATAACGAGATCACAACGTCAAATGCATGATATTACAGCGAACCATCGAGTCTTAATTGCATCTTCAATAAGCTGAAATGAAATATTTAAAAACCACAAACGTTTCATGTAAAATGACACTTTGGGCTTATATGGTACACAACATCACAACAGCTCTCGTAAATCGTCAAAACTTCCGTCCACTCGCAGTTTTAAATACTGTAAATCAATGAATCCCAAACATTACATCACAGATTAACATAAATATGACAGCACATGAAAGCAATTCTATATTTTTAATTATTGTTTGTCTGCTCCAAAGCTGACGCATGAAAGCACTAGACAGGAAAATAAAATCGCCAATGTTGTAGGACAAAGCTTTTAGTATTGTTATCATAAAATACAACTATCAGATGTGATACTGCACATTCCACTAGCTAATCGTCTCTAGACAGTAACGCATGCTTGTTTGTTGTTATGAGAAATTAGTGTAAAGTATACTTCATGTTGATACACATACATTAATAGAGGAAGTTTGCCTAAATGTGTTTTTTGACCACTGAAAAGTTTACAAGTAAAGCAGAATATAAGCCGAAGAGAACAATGATTTTATGAACTATGTAAAACTTTTGTTTTCATCTCAAATTGTTCCCACTTATATGAGATAGTGAAACAACCCACTAAAATAAATTTCATATATAAGTTTCAAAGCATACGCGTTTTACAGTACACCGAATTATAGTAATAATCATTAATCATAATAATAATCATCATCACTCCAGCCTCCGTACCGTGGTGGTATCGTGTCTACCTCACGTTCAATTGGTCCCAAGTTCGAATCTCGGTCATTGCGAGTTACCTAGATATGGTTTATTCCCACGGTTTTCTCATATCCTGAAAGACGAATGACGGGTAACTATAAGCTCTATGGACCATGGGCTCAATATGAGCATCATTTCGCCAATTCCACTCATCGTCCGGAATGACTTAATGTTGGAGGACGTAAATTATAAAAAGTCATCATATTTTCAGAAAAGTGAGTGTTTGTACATTGGCATAGTAATGCAAAGGAAACGTTAAGTTGTATCTGTTTAGGTTACTGTTTTCTCCAAGCGGATTCTAGTGATTTTGATAAACCTATTCGCGTTGCTCTGCCTGAGATTCCTAAAATTATTTTAGAATGTAATAGGAAAATAAAGGCTTATTTCATAAATGGTTTAGAAGTCTTTCAAATATTCTTCTGTTGAAATATGTTTAGTCGTAGTTTAAGTATTTGTAGATGCCCACCACTGCCACCGCCACCGCCAACGCCACCACCACCGCCCCTGCGGAGGCCAGCCTTGATCCATTGTACTTATACCCCCAAGTGGGGCACCCCCGCAAAGAAGCATGAGGTGAGAGCAGATAGAGGACGGCCTTGTCAAGAAGCCACGACAGCACAGAGGGCACAGAGTCTTTACATTTGACTTAGAAAGGTCCCTGGCAGTCCAGGACAACGGACATGAGGAAACAGGACTACCAGCCGGTTCGGGCAGCCATTCCCGAAGTGATCCCAGCAGCAGGTTCCGAGACCGGTAAGCGACCTACCGGAGGAGGAAGCTGTTTTCTTCAGAGCAGAGCATCTGGACATGCACCGCCGAGATACCCGCCAACACTTGTTACCCAGAAAGAGACCACCAGATGAGAGATGCTGTGAAATGATAATGGAGATTATATAGAGGAACATGAAATTCGGGAGATGTAATTAACCTACCCGGCATTCTTCTAACGACCCGGAAAAACCTCTTAAAATCCAATGGGTGATATAGATCGGTCACGGGAATCGAACCCGTGCCTCCCGAATGCAAGCCACAGACGAAACCGACTGAGCCATTCCGCTCGATTCTCCAAAGAAGGAGAAGAAGAGGAAGAAGATGAAGAAGAAGAGGAAGAAGAAGAAGAAAAAGAGAAAGAAGAAAATCGTTGGACAAAAGCCAAGAAGAAGCTCACGGCAAGATGAGCAAAGCATCGGCAAGTCTAAGAAGACGCGGCTCATACTCATCCAGAAAATCAGCCATTTTTAAACTATTAGTTAGGAAAAATAATTTTGAAATATATTTTTACATCAAACTGATGTCTACTCACTCGTTTTGACATAATATCATGGATTTTATCACCCCATTTAAATTTTTTGTGTCGCATCACAAGTCGCATACTTCTGTACCAGATTTGCCTCAGATAACATAAAATGATAAAATGAGAAGCTATTAGAAGAAAAACCGTTAGACAAAATTAAAAATATTAACTATATTGAGCAGACAAAGCCACATACTCACAATAAATCGGATTGTAGTTTAGTCAATTTAAAATACATTATGTACATGACATAAACATGCTTTGTTTCGTTACTGTGTTAAGTGGCTAAGTTCAGCTTATGCATTTCGCTAGGTGGTACATGGGTCGTCGAATAGCTTGCATCTGCAGTCCTCCTTGGGGTCGTTGAATGCCGCATTCTGTAATAACTTTCCCTGAAAACCATGCGCGGCGGAGCGTGTTTACAGGTGGCGAAGTAGCAAGTTCGGACCCTTCCAAACATCCGTTTCCATTATATCCCTCGGGATTTCCGTGGCTTTGTTTTGTCTCTGTTTGGTGGCATCTTCATTAGCGTTTACAAATATTTTGACATAGAATACACATACTTTCTTTTAGTTTCGACAAACAAAAGCATTACAAACTAGAAAGATATTCCAGTATTTGACAAAGTCTTCAAAGTTATTTCACTTACCATATTCTATTAAATAACGTTTATCATTTGTTATCAACACTTAAATTTTTTATGTAGCATGATGATGTACCTTTCGAAAACTAGACACAAAATGAATTTCTGAACACACTATAGCACCATAAATATTTCAGCACAAACAATTGTTGTCAAATATTGGTGAAGCCTTGGATAACATTTTTATAATTTGTCTTTGTGAATTCGTGAATGCGAATTGACACAACATTAATTGAATGTTGAAATTTGCTGAAAAGTTTTTACTATACCAAGGAGAAGACGACCTGACTTAGGTCACAGAAGTCAGTTAAATGTGCAACGAGCTACATCATCTGCTAACCACACTGATGAGCAGCGAGACGCAGTAATGCTAATAGTCACATTGATACGAGGTCTGTTCAAAAATGAATTATCATCATTTTTACGATCATAATTTTTCGCATTAAAATTCAATCTTATTATACTCTGTAAGCTTAATGTGTAACGCATGCCTCGGTAGCGTAGATGGTACCATGCCTGTCTCACGTTCAAGAGGTCCCGAATTCGAATTTCGGTCAGGGTGAGTTACTTGTATAATTTTTTCCGGAGTTTTCCCTTATCCTGAGAGACGAATGTCGGGTAGCTCTAAGCTCCATGGACCCCGGACACGTTTGAGCATCATTTCGCCCATTTCCCTCAACATCCGATATGACTTAACGTTGGAGGATATAAAATTACAAAAAAAGGTGAAACAAATACGCAGTAGTAATTTCATTATTGGTACCCCTGGTTTCTGCCTGTGAGAACTAGGAAAGTTCAGGCATATTCAGTATCGCCTACCGCTGCAATGAAGTAACACGCGAGGAGCAATACGCAGCTTTGAAATTCTGCTTTCCTCTCAACACAACTTCACTTGATGCCTGTACAACGTTACAGGCCTATGGAGAGTCTGTTCCTCCCTACAACACAGCTCGAATGTGGTTTAAAATGTTTAAAGAGGGGAGACCATCAATTTCAGAGGAAGGTGTACCCGGTGCTGCATTTACTGCTCTTAAGCAACAAAACCTCAACTCTGCTACTGCCATTGGGAGAGAGGATCGACGAATTACTATAAGATCACTTTCTTAAATACTAAACATTTCATTGGGTGCCACCCACACGTTGGTGACAGAAACATTACACATGAGAAGTTTTTATGCGCGATGGGTTCCGAGATTGTTGCTTCCTGAGAAAAACATTCGCATTTAGGTCTGCATGCAGTTAAAGTTGATGTTAGAGGAAGATCCGGAATTTCTTTGAAACGTAATCACTGCTGATGAAACTTGGCTAAATCGTTTTGATCCTGAGAGAAAACAGCAAAGCTCACTGTGAAAATCTCCTTCATTATCAACCCCCGAAAAGCAAAAGTAGTTGCTTTTTCTGGGAAAGTTATGGTCCTCTCATTCTTTGATACTCATGGAATGGTTTATCATGTTTTACCTGCACACACACCAGTAACTGGACAATACTCCAGGGATGTCCTGAAAACATTCCAAGTCCATATCAGGCGAAAAAGACTACATTGCCATGAAGCACGCTGTATGCTGCACCACGATAATGCGCAGCCACATTTTGCCAATGTTGTTGCTGAATATCTTGCAAAACTCAACGTGAAGTGCATCCCTCACCCCCTCCCTATAGTCCGGATTTAGCCCCATGTGACTTTTTTCTATTCCTTAACTTGAAGAAACGCCTTCGTGGGAGGCATTAGCCATCATCCGAAGCAGTGGTGAAGGCTGCGGAGGCGATTTTGAAGGATCTCTCAAAAATAGTTTCGCGCATGGAAATGCTGGGACAAGTGCATTCCATTCAGGGGAGACTATTTTGAGCAGGACAATCAAAATTATGAAGATCAGTAACGGTACGTTTTCAAAACAAAATTGTGATCATTGTTGAATGAACAGACCTCGTATGTCAGAATTGCGTTCTCGACGCTCTATTTCTACCGCGGGAGTTTGTTCGTTCAAATCAGTTGGCACAGTTATAAACAAGGATGACGTAGTCAACTCTTCACAGAGCTTTTAAATTCAGTAGAATTATCTAGACTCCTACCTCACAATTTAAAATTAAAAGTAGGATCAGTAAGCCCGCCTCGGTAGCGCGGTGGTGGAATGTCTGCCTCACGCTCAACAGGTTCCGAGTTCGAATCTCGGTTAGGGTGAGCTACCTGGATAAGGGGTTTTATCCGGGGTTTTCCCTCATCCAGAAAGATGAATGTCGGGTAGCTCTAAGCTCTATGGACCTGGGACTCATTTGAGCAACATTTAAACCATTCTATTCATCGTGCGATATGACTTAACGCTGGAGGATGTAAAATTATAAAAAAAAGAAGCATCAGTAGTGGTCATTATGCTTAACATTAACAAATGCCTATGTGCTACTGAACTTTACTAGGTGTTAAAAGCTAACGAATAACCTCATGGAGGCAGAAATCGTGACAGCAGAGGTTAACTTGATCCAGCGTTTTCCATGATTCCAACGGATATACTTTAGCGTCTAATTTTGCCTGGTGTTTGGCCTTTACAATGCCATAAATAAATCGCAAACGAAGTCGTCTGATGTTTGAGGAATTAACCTGGAATTTTCCTGTTTCATAGACAATTATACGTCGCGTGTTAACGCGTCGGAAAACCATCTACTTTATATACTATCTACACACCCCAAAAAGACGCTGAACATTGTTTTATAAGAAAGCTTAAAATTTATTATCTTATATATAGCTGTGTTTTATATGACCCTCACTCCCAATTGCAGAATAAATAACTAATCCGAATCTGTTTTATTTAGAAAAATAAGTTAATGTAACTTTTATTAGCGGTACAAAGTGTGGCGTGTCAGCTAGTTAAATAATATAGGCTTTTACTATTATGATTATAATGATTATTATTTTTATTTATTGTTACTATGATTGTCATCAACACCGCCGTCATTGTCATTACTATCACTAACATTATGATTACTCTCCTGTGACCTTTCCGTTCTATAAATGTCGAACTTCATTTCTAGGTCACATATGGACAATTTTTAAAATATGAGATACTTCGGAGAGTGAACATTAAAGCAAGATAAGGATATACGAACAGCAGAAAAGCACAAAGCATATGAAAATTGATAACATCACCAGGAAGTGTAATCCTAAATCAAATTCCTCTAACTGCAGTTGAAATGGAAGAGCAGAATAAAATTGCTGCGTTCGGAATGCTGTGATGAAGATTTACTCTTATGCAGAGTACTGAAAAGAGGATAAAGATGTTATCCCGAATGCTAAATTGGAATGACATAGCAAAATGGGGAAGCTTCTAGACAGTGCTACAGAAACAAAAAGAAAATGAACTTCTTATGCAGGTAAAATAAAGAATTACCTATGTGAGCCCATGTACGTATTTAGGTCTTACAATATCAGGGAAATTCTAGAGTAAAATTGCGGAAGTTTTCCCACTCATATCCCATTCTTAGGTTTTAAACCAGTACATTCACAGCTAACGTTGAACCCATATTATTGTTTCCACTATACAGGGTGTCCCACCTAACCTTGTGACCTCAAATATCTCCGAAATGAAACAAAATATGAGAATTCTAACTGGCCAGCAATGTACCTATATCAGTGGGTCACAAATGAGAAGGCATGCACATTCCACAAAGTTAAACAAATAATGCTTCCAATATCAAGTTGCGTCTTTTAAAATGGAATATGTATGTTTATTCTAGCAAAACGACAAGTAGAGCCACAATTAATGATAACACATTTGGTGTGGCTTTTTCTAAACAAATTTACTAGTGGCCCATAACCCTCAGAGACTTCATTGTGGTGCATTACATCTGGCATGGAAAATGTGCCTACAAATCACCAAGCAGTCTTGCCCGACGGAACACTGTCACTTCAACAAATGTTCGAAGTACCCTCCGATTGCGTCAATACACTTTTGGAATCTGGTAAGAACAGAGTATTGTACGGAGTGTTTCTACAGATATTGCCGCACATGCCGCAGTAGGACGATGATGCATATCCTCTACTGTAGTTGGCGGTTCTTGATACACTCTATCTCTCACTGTGCCTCAGAGAAAAAAGTCTAATGGCGTCAAATCTGGTGACCGTGCTGGCCATCGCAAAGGACCTCCCCGTCCTACCCACCTATTTGAAAATCATTGTTAAGAAATTTAGGTCCTTATTTTTATCAGGCAACATTAAACGTACAGTGATATGCATCATTTCTGCAACACACTCTAACCCTTCTCATGGAAGATGTGGCATTGAAAACGCGTCTATCAATGTGGTTCCAACATGATGCATATTATGCACAAGTTTTCAGAGAGGCTGTGGATGCGAAGTTTTCAAGATGTTGATTTGAGGGTGCATTTTTCATGCCAGATGTAATACACAAATTGTCGTTTCTGAGGGCTATACGCCACTAGTAAATGTGTTTAGAACAGCGGAACCAAATGTATTATTAATTGTAGCTCTAGAGGTCAGTTTACTAGAATAAACACATACGTTCCATTTGAAAAAGCGTAACTTGTTGATGGAAGTGTTATTTGTTTAACTTTATGGATTGCCCATACTTTATGATTGTGTGAGACCCTGACATATGCACATTCATGGCCAATTGGAATTTTGATATTTTGTTTCATGTCTGAGATATTTTAGGTCTCAGAGTTAGGTAGGACACCCTGAATATGTAGGTGCACTTTTGAATATGTTGTCCTTGTGTTCTTTTAAAATATACTGTTATTACTTTTAGTGTTGATAAACACGTATTTTTTAGCAAATCTGGAGTGAACACCTGATTTATTTACTATTCTACCCTAATGATGCAAGCTTTAAAAGCAAGTATTGAGGTGAATAAAGATAACCATTGCAAAACTATGTGAGATTCTTGGAAACAGATTAACCAGATAGCATGTGAAATGCCAAACAACAGTCATGCAAAACTTTCAGCCAACACTTATTTTCCTTGAAGGTTAACTAAAAGTGTGTGAGCGTTTCATATGTTTAATAACAAATCAGGGCTTATAAATGCTAGACCCTCTGCATATAACTAACACATAAGCATATACTATATATTATATATACTCCAGTATTCGAAAATAACATATTTAATTATTTATCCATATTATATACGTTACCTGCAAAATACTTTTATCACAGAATAATTTCAAGTTAAGTAAGAAGTTCTTTAGGAGAACTGAAATGGTTATTTTTGAGTTGCAGAATCTTGTAACGAAAAGAATATAAGAAGTAAGGTAGCTCCTCCTAAAGTAAAAATTAGATTGGAGTACCCTATAAGCGATTAGCCTCCTGGATGCTAGTTTATTCACACCTGCCCTGTGCGACCCGTTTCTCTGCATTCTCTATCCCCTACTGTTACTTTCCCCTTTTCTTCCTTATCAATTCTGAATTTTCCTTTCCAGAATATTGTTATATATTTGATATTCCTCCTTTTGTTGCCTTTGAGAATTTTAAAATCAGCATCATTTGGTACGTTATCTCATTTCTTTGGCTAAAACATTTCCTCCAATCTCTTATATTTTTAATTTCAAATTAAGAATGAACAATTATAGAAAATAGTCGTTCTTCCACAGCAGCAGTGTGTAGGCGATAATTTGAATAGGTAGAGTCTGATTGAAAAATTCAATGCCATATCCGGGATTTGAACCAAGGGTCTACGGGTTTCCGTCCAGTTGCTCTTAACCATTCAGCTACTCTGGCCAACATTCCAGCATGACATTAAATTCTGCAACTGACTTGAATTTTTCAATCCGCCTCTACCTAATCAAAGTGTACAATTTAGTTTGTTCTACGCACGTAAAACAACGTAGTCATCTTATAGCATCTGTTTGTTCCGGTTTAAGAGAGTGGATTTGTAATCTAGCGTGGTCCTGTATCTAGCTGCAATCTTGGCGTGATAGTCAGCTCCTGCATTCCCTTATAGTCCTCCATCACCATTAACCCAGTGGAGAGAGATTTTGTTTTCCCTATTGAAGGCAGTGATTTTTTTTCTCTCAAAGTTCAAAGGTCAGATGACAAACACGTCCACAAAGAATTAAGCATTTTGGACCTTTCTAAAAACTGTTAGAAACAACTCCTACTAGAAGGACCGTCACCCGTACGGGTACGGAAGTGTATCTGTCTTCGGATCTGTCCATATCTGTTGTTTTCCTTCCTGATTGGCTTATGGTAGTCTGTAAACCCTTTGTCGGTGAGTATGAAAGCTTTATTGCACAAGTGGCGCAAATCGTGCTACCACTTATGTACACTCCTGGAAATGGAAATAAGAACACATTGACGCCGGTGTGTCAGATCCACCATACCTGCTCCGGACACTGCGAGAGGGCTGTACAAGCAATGATCACACGCACGGCACAGCGGACACACCAGGAACCGCGGTGTTGGCCGTCGAATGGCGCTAGCTGCGCAGCGTTTGGGCACCGCCGCTGTCAGTGTCAGCCAGTTTGCCGTGGCATACGGAGCTCCATCGCAGTCTTTAACACTGGTAGCATGCCGCGACAGCGTGGACGTGAACCGTATGTGCAGTTGACGAACTTTGAGCGAGGACGTATATTGGGCATGCGGGAGGCCTGGTGAACGTACCGCCGAATTGCTCAACACGTGGAGCGTGAGGTCTCCACAGTACATCGATGTTGTCGCCAGTAGTCGGCGGAAGGTACACGTGCCCGTCGACCTGGGACCGGACCGCAGCGACGCACGGATGCACGCCAAGACCGTCGGATCCTACGCAGTGCCGTAGGGGACCGCACCGCCACTTCCCAGCAAATTGGGGACACTGTTGCTCCTGGGGTATTGGCGAGGACCATTCGCAACCGTCTCCATGAAGCTGGGCTACGGTCCTGCGCACCGTTAGGCCGTCTTCCGCTCACGCCCCAACATCGTGCAGCCCGCCTCCGGTGGTGTCACGACAGGCGTGAATGGAGGGACGAATGGAGACGTGTCGTCTTCAGCGATGAGAGTCGCTTCTACCTTGGTGCCAATTATGGTCGTATGCGTGTTTGGCGCCGTGCAGCTGAGCGCCACAATCAGGACTGCATACGACAGAGGCACACAGGGCCAACACCCGGCATCATGGTGTGGGGAGCGATCTCCTACAATGGCCGTACATCTCTGGTGATCGTCGAGGGGACACTGAATAGTGCACGGTACATCCAAAACGTCATCGAACCCATCCTTCTACCATTCCTAGACCGGCAAGGGAACTTGCTGTTCCAACAGGACAATGCACGTCCGTATGTATCCCGTGCCACCCAACGTGCTCTAGAAGGTGTAAGTCAATTACCCTGGCCAGCAAGATCTCCGGATCGGTCCCCCATTGGCATGTTTGGGACCGGATGAAACGTCGTCTCACGTAGTCTGCACGTCCAGCACGAACGTTGGTCCAACTGAGGCGCCAGCTGGAAATGGTATGGCAAGCCGTTCCATAGGACTACATACAGCATCTCTACGATCGTCTCCATGGGAGAATAGCAGCCTGCATTGCTGCGAAAGGTGGATATACACGGTACTAGTGCCGACATTGTACATGCTCTGTTGCCTGTGTCTATGTGCTTATGGTTCTTTCAGTGTGATCATGTGATGTATCTGACCCCAGGAATGTGTCAATGAAGATTCCGCTTCCTGGGACAATAAATTCACGGTGTTCTTATTTCAATTTCCAGGAGTGTATTTACAAGGTGTTGGAGCAAAAAACTTTCCGTTGAAGTTGTTATGTGGGGACTGCATTTTTCAGGAACATAATATGTAGAATCAAATTCGCTGAAATTTTGTGGTATATGCGATTTGATGACAAGGACACACGTTCTCAAAGATTAAGTACAGATCGCTTTGCAGCTGCTACTCCTGTCTGGAGTCCTTTTATTATTAATTCGTTGCAGTGTTACATTCTAGGTGAAAATATCACTGTGGATGAGCAACTGTTTCCTTGCAAAGCTAGATGCTCTTTCACTCCATACATGAGTAATAAACCGGACAAATTTGGAATAAAATTCTGGCTTGCAGTTGGTGCAGATTCAAAGTATCTGATGAACCCTCAGGTGTTCCTCTTGCAGAGCATGTTGTAATGCGTCTTATACAGCTTTTGTTTTTGCAGGAAGAAATATTACATGTGATAATTTTTCCACAACCAAATTCCTTGCAGAAAGTTTGAAGCGTAAAAGTACAAGCATTGTGGGCACAGTAAAGAAATGTAGAAGGGAATTCCCTCATTCAGGAAAATCTGCTGCAGCACCTTTGCACATAACTTTACTTTATGATTCAGCTGACATAACTAGCACATGCTATCAGGGGATAAAGAACAAAAATGTGCTTCTTTTGAGTTCAATGCATGACACAGCTACTATAAATAAACAACATCCTAAAAAGCTACCAGAATCAGTGGCGTACTACAATAACGCCAAGTACGGCGTTGATGTTGTCGATCAAATGACTGGACTGTAAACAGTGAATTATCAATGCAGAAGGTGGCCTATGCATATTTTTTTCCGTGTGTTGGCCTTGGCAGATATTAATGTATGGGTGTTCTATAAGGAAGTAAAAGGTTAAAAAATAAGCAGACGTCAGTTCATATACAACTTAGCAGAAGTGTTGGCTTCAGCAAATAACTCCACAAGGGTACAAAGTATACTTCCTAACACAGCACCTCAGCAGAGCAACATTTGGAAGTCTTGCCAAATTGGTGAATGCAAAGGGAAGAATAGGAACAAGCATTTATGTAACAAATGCAGCAAGTGTTTGTGGTCCATGTTTAGGCAACGCTGAATACACGTGTGTTAGGTGCCACGATGCTGCAGGTGGCTATGAATGAGTGAAATAAGGTTTATAAGTGTTTTTTCTACTGTATATCTTGATATTAAAAATTTTATGTTGAAACACATATGTTTGCTAAGGGAAGTTGTCCATTTCACATTTGGTTATCGTATATATTTGGATTAATTTTTAGGCTTAAAATGTAATTTAGCATGTAATTCTTCAGACAAAGGTGAAATTAAATCCTATAAAACTGTATAAATAATAAATAAAGTGGCATGCATTCAAATAACCTTTTAGAGATGCAATTAAGTTATTTTGTAAAGAACATATAAATCCTTTAGATTCTAATTAATGTTTTTATAAAATAAAATATTTCATAAGTATTAGTTTTTAATAAAATTATGAAATTATTGATCCTATTGATGATAAAATATTTTGTTTGCTATTTTAAAAAGGGTATATAAAATTGTACCCGTCAAAATGACAGGTTGGTCTTTCTCGGTAGACCATACTCGCCGGTCCTTCTAGTGTTAAATAAAGAGTAGTATAGTTTCCTACTAACGTAACAATACGTTTTATAAAGGTTATCTATCCTCCCATCAAAGTATTAAAATTCAACTCGTATACTGATCTAATTTAATTATAGTAAGAAAGAACTATCTATTTTCTAAAGCATTATTATTAACGCAACTATGGTTGGGCACATTTCCTTTTTGCGTATTGCTTTATTTTAAAAAAGAGCTTGCTTTCTAGTAGTATAGAGTACTTGGAAAACACGAGCTGAAACAGCTCTTTTTGTGGGGAGGAGATAAAGGGAGATAGAAAAGACTGCGCGAGTAAAGATAATTGGGTAGACAATTTAACAGACATATTTAGTAGCCAACTCTATTATTTCCAGCTTCATGTAACAAAAACAACGAAATAACATGTAAAGCCACTTCCTAAATGCTGTAACGAATACCCCAGAACAAGATTACTTACCACAAATGCTTCTTTTGAAATTTATCTAGTGCCTCATTCTGATTTTGGTGTAATGGATAAGGTTACAGATCCTCGCCAAGGAGGTGCATTTTAAAGCGGCAAAAATGACAATAAATAGGTCATTCTTTGAGTACAGAGACAGACCTGAGAATCAAATAAGACATCTATATTCCTGATGGTTACCTCAGTCACAATTACACTTATAAATATCTATGAAGGTAATAAATTAATCGGTTCTTGAAGCAGTACCAATTATAGCTGAAAAATAACTGCAATTTGATACGTGTAGGATATAAATTGGAGAAGACTTCGTACTGTGAGAACTACATAGAACAATGTATGACTACTATCACCCAAGAGGAAGGAAGGCGTAAAGGACGCATAGGAAACTATAGGACGTAGGTAGAATGGCATAGAACGCACAGAAGTCCTAGCAATTTAAAGCCCAAAATCCGTCCCAGTAGAGAACCTACCCATACAGGGTGATAAACAAACAAACCTCTAGTTAATTCCCTTTGAGAAAGCATCCACGCCTTTTCATTGGCCCCCTGATATGCCAATAAACCTAGAAGCACATGATAAAGACGAGAAGAAAGTTGTGATAAAGAGAAACTATACGAAGAGAAACTTCATAAATAAACAGATAAAACAAAGAAAATTCCAAGTCAATAATCAGGCTGTGGATAGTAATCGAATACTGGTGATCCAATATCGGGTCTTTCAATAGCTGCTAACATTGGACTATTAATTTGAAATAAAAATGGCGTTTTTATTCTTTCTCAATTTAACTTGTCATTAAGGGAGAAGATCTCGAACGCACTCAATATCTTTTAATAAGTAGGAGCATTGCTTTAATGAGTAAAGCCTCTGCGACCTAATAGGCTATAAGACAGATCATAATAATTACTGTCTTAACAGGCTATGAAGGACATGCAGGTCCTGCTAAGAAGTATTTCCTGGGTCTGGATATTGGAACACGAAGAGTTTGGAATCATAACCATAGTTTTAGAAGAACACTTCTCTCAAGTTTCTCAACAACTCCTTGAAGAGGATAAAAATTGGCGTTACTGCACGTACAATTGTGTAGATCATGGACATTTTCTTCCAATGTCTCCATTACAACTAAGTTAAAAACAGAGAAAGAGAAAAAATAATATACATCTCCCCTTGTAACGGCACTGTGAAGCAACTATATTGGCGAGCAAAGAGTTCTAAGTTGGGGCTACAGTTTGATACAATAATGTTTAGCTCAGGTTAAAGCAATGAGGTTTCTCACAGGATATGCGTGGATATGTATGAGAAGGATGGTTTTAATGCCACTGGAATGTTTATGAAAACCAAACGGAACTAACTCACTCCATGTTTAAATTGTCACCTGAATGTTCTGTATTCCAGTCGGAGCTCTTAGCAATTAAACAAGCTATAAAATGGTGTACTGTTAATGGGAACATTGCCGTATTCTTAGTGATTCACAATCAGCTCAACTCGCTATTAATGATAAATACAACTTAAATTCATTAGCACATGAAATCAGAACCTTGCTTCAAAACCATCCAGGACATATTTGCATGGGATGGGTAAAAGGGCACAGTGGAATTTTTGGGTAACGAGAGAGCTGATTGCTTGGCTAAGAAGGCTGCAGAATCCAATCTTCCTGTGACATACTCTTTATGTCCTATTTCTACTGTAAGAACTTGAAGAATGGAACCAACAATGGCTAACAACTCCAAATGGAAGTTTAACAAAAACATTATTTTTCCCTAGTGTATATGACAGAGGAAAATGCGAAACTCTTGTACCAAATTTTGTTTTGACACAATTTTTAAGTGTACATGGTAAATTTGGGGAATACTTATACGTTTTCACTTAACATCTAACCTCAAGTGCATATGTGGTGAAGAATTTCAAACTGTGGTTCATCTCCTTTTCTGTTGTCCCATTTTCTGGAGAGAAAGACAAGAATTAATATTCAAGCTAGACTCTCTAGAAACTGAATTTTCTGCTCCGCTCACATCTTTGCTAATGAAGCCACAACAGTATAAGTACTTCATGATGTTTATAAACTCAGTGTTTAAACATCTGAAATAGTTTAAATTAATATGCATCAGATTATAACATATTTTCTTCCTTCTAGTATTTAAAATATTTTTGTTAAAATTGTGTATTTTTATGTATCAACTCTAGCCCTAAAATACCACTGTGTAAAATAGGGTTCATAAATCTAGATAAATAAAAAAATGCCCTTTTCAAACTGGTTTAATGACTGCTTCTTCTATCAGAACATCAAACTTGAAGTTGTCAACCAACGGTTACCAATATATCACTGTTTAGAGTTACTGAAGGCGGAATGCTTATTACTCGATAATACTTAATTAGTTACGTATAAACTGACAAATATCTTCTCTCATCACTTCTGGTCCGCCCTCGAACAAAACAGAAACAGATAACTGCCCTAATCGGCTTCACGCCTCGGTCTGATGCCCACAGCTGCGCATGGGTGTATGTGTCACTTTCACTTTCTGGAAGCCCTCTTCATTCAACCAAAGATTTCCTTTGTGACTATTTGTCATGCCAATTATGAAGGGTCCGAAGAATACCCCATTCAACAAAGTCAAGTACTACCCTTTAGAAATCTGATAAGGACAATGTTTCTTACGTTTCTTTTGTTAAAACAACTATTCTCCTCAACTGCTATTTGACTCCACTGCACCTGCACGCGTTGTAACAAAGAACCAACATTCCTTTGAAATCCAACTTGATTCTTTATACATTGCAAATCTTCATTTCGGTATCAACTGTAAGATGTTAACTCATTTAGGAAAGGCTTACTGTATTTTTGTGTAATATTTCTACTCAGCACCGTTTTGCTACATATATAAATCTGGAGACATACATGGGCCGTTCAAAAATTAGTGGTAACATTGCCTTTATTTTGTGCTATCAGTAGTAAATCATCTAAGCTGACAGAAATTAAAAATAAGAGCATCTAATATTTGTTAGCCGCGAATTTGGAGAAAATTTAATGTAATAAGATATTTTTGTAAGTTTAATTGTAGGCTGTCTATTTGTGCTATGAATATATTATGTAAATACGAAAAAGATGCATCATTAAAATTCAGGTTGCAAAAGGTATCATTGCCCGACAATGGCACACAGAATTATTGGAAGCTTGTGGTAGACAGACTTTACCACAGAGGAAGACAGATTCGAGAGTTGTGACGTATTTCAGCCGAGAGCGAATCCTGCTGTGCGTGTGACGTCAGGCAAGAGACGTGTAGCACCAAGTCGCCTATATAAATGGCGCTGTGAGAACAGAATCTGAGGGTTCAGTCAAGTGTAGTACACTCGATGACAACAATATGGCTGCCACGTACCAAATGGAACTGTTAAATTTACAATTTTATTATTTATTGAAGGGAAAATATACACACAAAAAGGACTTGGCTGATTTTTACAAGAATGTGCCCCAAACCAGATTTTTGAGGTTGTATTCGCTTTCCGCACTAACATTGTGTATGTTTGACTCGACATATGTGTGCGAACAACTTTTTTCTGTTACGAAATTAGCTAAGTCCAAACCCCAAAGTACCATGTCGGATCACAATCTAACATGCAGCCTTCGATTACAGATTTTCTAGATATTACCTCCTGACATTGGTAAACTAGTTAAAGAAAAACGAAACAGAATGTCTCGCAAAATGTCCACCTGATTTTGTTCTGAATAAACCTCCTCTAATTTGCAGAGAAAATTACCTGATGTTTCATTTTATTTACTTTATAGCATGCCTGTCCTCCAGATAAACCCGAGTTTGAAGTTTTATACATCTCCTCATAGCGCAGAGCCAAAATGTAATTGTTTAGAAACTGTGACCAATTGTGTAATTAAAGCGGTCAGCATTAATATTACAACACCCAAGGTGTAAGTTGTACATATTATTAACACCCTATATGTTTCCTGTATTTCCTACCCGCACACATCAAACTACTCCTTCCCCTTTGGCAGCAGTAATCACACGCTAGCCCCATTTAGTTCGGGAGCATATTTTGCGGTGAGAGCTGGCGGAGCTAAAGTCACACCGCCACTACCTGTCTTCTCCTGCTATACAATATCATGCTGTAGCTAGGTGGACGGATGCATTTCGTACAGGAAGGGAAGACGTTTATAAAAAACGCGAGGCTGGCAGTTGTCTGCCCCGTTGTGAATTTACTTCGCAGATGGAACTGGAAAATTCCGAAGCATCCTACATGGTCCCCAGATATAAACATATGTAATTTCAACTTTCTGCGAAAACGAAATAACCACTTAGAGGAGTTCGCTCTAGAGCCAGCAAGGCAATATTTAATAATTATTATAAGCACCAATAGAGTAGGCTGTTCCAATATTAGGACAACAAGACGCTGTGGATGGCATCCGTCGGCTTCTTAATGTGTGAAGGTGAGTTCTTAATGCTGGAGGTAATAACTGCTAAACACTGCAATTATGTGAATGCTCCAAAAATATTTTATTTATTGTTAATTAAAATGTTAACAATAATTATTTAAGTAATTAAGTATTTAAAATTACTTTAATAATTCTCTTGATATTTTCTATTGAAACATACTGGCTTTTTACGTCGTGGTCTCAGAACTGCTGAGGAGCGGGGTTCCTTTTGTACCAAAGGTGGGATGCTAAGGAGATGGAAATATTTTATTAATATAATAATGCCATAATAATGAAAATTATGAAATAATAGAATAATAAACAACAATGTAGCCTCAGTGCATGTATGCAAAGCAGAATTGGTGTATTTTTTCACCAATGTGCACACAAAATAACAAAGACATGATAAATAAAATTTTCTTGAGAGTACTTTTGTGCATTGTTTTAAGGTGGTTTTAATGCTGCAGTATGATTGGATTTAGAAATTTTTGCGGCTTGATTACTGAGGAAGTTTTTATATATCTCAATTGGAAACGAACCTTTGGGGATATTGAAGTTTTTGGTTTAATGACAGCATAACCCTCCCCCAACCATTACCCAGAACCATCCTTTTAAATGTACAGGTAAGCGTTAACTTAAAGGTTTCTTCTGCTTTCGTGTGATCATGTGAACATACAGCTCAGAGATCAAAGGTTATCCCTTTTTAGGTAGTAACAATTATGTTCCGACGTTACCAATACAAAACTGGAAAACTTTGAGCATTTACAACTCACGGATGAAAGAATACAAGACTCAGACGTATAATGATAACTTTTTTCTTCTTCTTCGTATATATTTTTTCTGCGCGAAGTTTCCCTTCTTGTAGGTAGACAACGGGATTTTGCTCTAATGTGCAAGTAGAGTGGATATAAATGATGAAAGGCGAGCGCGATGTAATAGGAAGAAGGAGGAAAGGAAAGAACAGAAATTTGATGGCGGTGGCGTTGGCGGTGAGGGTCGGTGAGGATTGAGGGTATAAAGTAGAGCAAAGCTGGAGGTGATAAATGTTCCATCATACGATACTTACCACCCTTGGCCTTACCACCCTAGAGGGTGGAAAACAGTCGTTTTATGGCCATAAAAATACCCTTTCCCTACACGCAGACGTTGGTAAAACCTGGTATTTCATCCATGTGAGATTGAAAGTATTGCTTTATTTTTTTACTGCTTTGCCACTTTCTTGAGCGCAGGATTATTGCCGTACAACTCGTTTTATGGCATTCATCACAATATTTCGAAATAAGGACACAAACGCAGTAAAGGCTTACATGTACTTCGCTGATATCGGTAATTGCCTTTTTCATAAAGCATTTGTCATAATTTAATTTCTTGTACTGTTGCTGTGGCTGAACTGATGATAATGATGACGATGTGGCCTTAACCACCCAATTTGCCAATTGCATCGTTCGAAAAAAACACGAGAAATATTAGAACAGTTCTATTGCTTGTCATAGTAACGCCTAGAGTTTTCTGAGTAACCAGTACCTACAAAAATCATTATATATAATGGAATAGATGGTTTAGATAATCATTGCATTATGAAAACAAACGACCAAGGAACTTATCATTAATATTGTGACTTTGTGGCTTCATAGCATTAAAGGTCCAATTTGCCGAAATTCTAAATGTTCTTTATTTGCGTAGAAATACACTCCTTAGTAGCAAAATTACATCACATATCATAACACAATGTTCCAAGGTCGATGACAATAACAAACAGCGTTCAGTTTACAACATCACTCTCAGCTGTTCTCTGCTTACCTCTCGCGACGCACTCACTCTTGTTACATGTCTTACAACTCTTGTTTCACAACTTGCAACTCGCCTCTTGGCCAATCGTCGCCTCTTTAAATACTTCACCGACAACTTCTAGATTAATTGAAAATAAACCAGAACCCGAAAGGCGTCTATCAGTCAAGAAGTAACTATTAATTTCCATTTATCTAAGTTTGTTTGTTCCGGCAGAGTTTTATGTGCATGTTATCTTCGTCTGCCGGCTCTTGGTTTTCACACTGCCCGCCTATCAGTTCCTTTTGTGTAAACAAGCCGCGCGATCATAGATATGGGTTCGCGACAATATTTCTTGAAATCGTGTTTATTTTTGTCTAAATGACTTGACTTAAGCGCACACAGGCAGGTTATTTTTACCCCGGAAAGGTTTGCTTGCACATATATTTAACATTTAAATAAATCATTATGTGATATTGAAATTTCTTCTCATTATATAGGAGGAATGTCTGCCATTAACTAATGAATAACTTTCACATAATCACGTGCAAAGAGGGAATAAAGCGCACTATGTATCTTTAAAAATTATTGCATTGCATACTTGCGGTACAGTTTTCTTGCAGGAATTTTAAACTACAGGTATAAATTATTTTCCCAAATTACATAAGGCACAGCTTTACATAGTACCGACGTGTGCAAATTATTGGACTCAATGGTGAAATGTTTAACATATACCGTTTATTCTCTCTTTATTTAACAGGAATAATATTACACAATATTTTTTTTCAACTCTTAGTATTTTGTATGCATTCCTTTAGCCTTTATTGCCATTTTGATGCGTTTAGGCATGCTCTCTACAAGGAAAGACCACTTTTCCTTTATTTCTTCATCTCTGTGCCAAATGCTTATCAAGCCCTCAATAAACTTAACTTTTGTTGTTATTTTCAATTATTTCAGTCTCTGTTTAACAGTACCCCACAGATTCTCTATTGGATTTAAATCAGGGCTATTCCCCGGCCATGGTAGTACTTTTACATTGTTTTCTTTGAGGAACTGGGTTACAGATTTTGCTCTATGGCAGGGAGCACTGTCATACATGAACACAAAAGTTACCATTTGGAAACCATTCTTTACTTTGCGGAAATAGTCTTGCTTCTAATACATTTTATACTATTTCTGCTCCATAGATCCCACAACTATGTATAATCTTCCAGGTCCATGGACAAACATACAGCTGCAGACCATTTTAGATGTTGGGTGCTTTACTCTTTGAGCGACACACTGAGGGGAAAATGCTTCTTTATCTGTCCTTCTCACATATTAGGCTGCTCTCTTCACATACTTCATACATGGATTCATCTGAGACAATTACCTGAAACAATAAAACCTCTATTAATATTAAACAGTTTTAAAATTGCTCAAAGATAGTACTATAACAAACCAGCAATGAAACAAAGTTTAGGCTGTTTATTTCATTTCCATGAAATTTACATGTTCATATTTTAATTTTATGCTATATACAATTTTCATACTATTTACCTTTCTCCAAAATTCCACTGGATGTTTCTGCATCTCTTTGGCTCATTCTAAACGTTTTTTTTTTTTTTTTTTTTTTTTTTTTTTTTTTTTTTTGCCATTGCAGGTGTCAGTTTAGCTTTTTCACGAGGTCTGCGTGCTGGTAAACCTGCTTGTCATAATCTTCTGAGAACTACTGAGGCTGATATTTCTGTGCCGTACTGCTTTAGTTGATTACTGCGGTGTCAATACTGGTTGCTATTCTATTTTTTTTTTTTTTTTTTTTTTGCCACCTGCACAAGGTTTCTTTGCATCCTTGGTGATAGCTTTCTTTCCCTCCCGCATTTTCCATCCCTTTGTGAGGTTAACTTTGTGAGCTTGATTAATGCGACTAACATGTTTTTGTGAAATGCACAATTTCTTAGCTATTTCACGTTGTGAATAAAGAGTTTCCTTCAAAAGACTCTCAGTTACAGCTACTTTCCTTGGGGATAATTCAGCAGTTTTACCCATAACCTCATTTTTGAATCAATGTGAACGCTAAGGATAAGGTACACGATGTTACCTGGCTTGAGATCAATTAATAATAAATACTAAGGATATATTGGCCATAAAACACAATAAAGGCAAATTTTAACAATCTTAAGTTACTACATTCACCAATTGAAAGCAATATCACCAAACAGTTAAACAGACATGAAGAAAATGGCTCCTCTTAATTCAGAGCTACCACCATATTACTATAAGTAAAGAAAAAGCCCCAACTATTATTAAGAGAGAAATTTCATTGAATATGCTTCATATTATAGCAAGGAAAAGAATCACGACAAATTGAAATAGGTTACGGCGGTAAATAACTATTATTTTGAATGTTAAACTGAAGCAAAGTACAAAACATGAATGATTCTAATAATTTACACACGTCCGCAGACTAAATGAAAACCATATTTATGTTATACTTGCACATTAAAATATTCAGATATAAAAAGATGATAATATTACAAACTGAAAAATATCTTTCAGTGCAGAAAATCAAAGACAATAGTGCATCATATTTTGTGGAATACATATATGTTTGTGCAACAGATCGGAAAAGGTCCGTAAAATGCTTTTTATGGACAGACTATAGCGAAATCAAAGACTTTACAAACTACGTAAAAACATGCTTTGGATGAAAACATAGGATTTACTGCATCATTGAAAAACGATTAAGTTTGTCGTTACTATGTGTAGTATTTTATGTAAATTATTTTAAACAGTGTACATGAAAATAATACTGTGATCCGTTAACAAAACAACCTGTCTGCACCAAAAGTACACGTATTCTGTGAATAAAAGTGATGTTTGGGAAATGATCCTTGTGTGAATGTGTGTATGTGTGTAAAAAGTAATTAAATATGAGACGTTGTGTAATTATGGATCTTCTATTTAATTTTGGCGTCCTCCAGAGAATAAAAATGAAGATACTTAAGGAAGTTTTAAGAATTTTATATTTAAAAACTACCGTAATTTTAAATATTTAGATCCAAAGAATTTTAAGAAAGTATAGTAAATATTTTATTTATACTGGATGCATATAACTTAAGTCAACTGCTTAAAAATTCCTATGTTTCTTAAGGAGAATTTAAAAGACGATATTTGCAATGCGGGTTCATCTGCCACAACTAACTTATACTTCCACTAATAAACTACCATTAGTGTAGTACCATCCTGTCTGTAGTTCAAATCCTCTGGAATTTGGGGTGTTCAGTTGCAGGGTTGTTATACATATAATTATAAAATAGCTCATTATTACAGTTGTCTTGGTTACTAACCAATCGTATATTTGCTTCAATTTATCATCACTAGTTTCGTAGTTTTTTCTAGTTACTGCAATAGCCATGAAGAAAATTGTTAAAATCGTTTAAACATGTGAATTCTTAATTTACTTCCTTAGCATTAATAAAATGCCATAAGATTCGTGGCTGAAATTTTAATAGAAGGTTTAATTTATTGGAACCCTAAACACAAACAATGTGATGCGGATTTAGAGTTGAACCGTGACTGATATGCACTTTTACCGACATGAGTTTAAAGTACTACGTTGTGATTCTGTGGTGGCTTTAATGAAGAACTGTGTGTTATGCTTGTACTTTACTAACAATAGGTCTATATAACTAAACGCGCTTTTACATGTACCAAAGCATATCACGAAAATGCCTTAAGACGCAACACTTAAGGCCCAACCGTTATGCAATGGAAGAAAAGGGGTATCAGGGGAAGTTTTTGTCACTTATTACATGCATTACGGATGTGAAAAATTATAATATCTTACAACAGAATGTGCACTCGTATAGCTTTAAAGCATAATAATGTATTGAACGTTTTAGTCTAGAAATGGTATCAACTGTATAATAAGTAATTGTAAATAAACTAAACAAGTATCAGCTATTTAAACACCAAACAGATAGTAAATTGTAGTGAACACAGTAATTCAATTACCATCGAATACTATAAATGATGAAATAGGTAACATTTATTACACTATAAACAAAAAGGAGTCACACACAGAGACCTACACAGATCTAACCATTAGTTAGTATAAAATAATCATAATAGAATATAAGAGATAACAAAACCAAATAGGAAAATCTATATAATACTAAAATTTAACTTTGTAATTAAATATCATGACACATCAAAATGCATGCACACGACATAAAGAATAACAATAACAAAATATTAGTAAAATAGAAACAATAAAATTGAACATTTAAACAAATGAAGGGAACATGTATTACTATAAATAACCCCTAAACAGGACACAAACTAGGTCTGTGTAAAAATGTTATACATGCAAAAATTATAAAATATGGAGCACAAATAAAATTAATGAAATAACGTCAAAAGAACAAAGTCAATAAAAGCCAATAAAGTTTGTTGCTTTGGTTATTGTTCTCTTTCACCCCTTACATTTATATAAGTTATAGGAAATATTGGTAGCTGGAATCCTAATACGTATGGCAGATGCATATATATCCCAATATAAGTACTTCTTAATTACTTATCAATTATTATTGTTAAGTTTACGCATTTATCTATAGCACATACATAGGAGACAGCCTGATTTGAATTCATTTACTTTCTATTTAAAATTAATCTGTATTGGTTTTTATATATTTTGAGAGCTTCTCCAAATTATCATTGCCTTCTAATCATATGAAGGTAACATCTCCATTCATAATTATCAAGGTTTTCTAATGAAGATATCAAAGTTGGTTTATCATTAAAGACATGGCCTCAATACATTTGCACAATGTTGGAAATTGTTATAGATATGTTTAGTTAAACGTTAATAATTATAATTTACTTTCACATTTCAGTGCTTTAGATCACGGATTTCTCTACCGTGCATTCAAAACTTTGCAGAAGATACAAATTCTACATCATGAATATGAATGTTGCATAAAATAAATTAATTTTATTTTCAGTGACACTATTTTAATTTACGTTACAGTTTTAGTCTCGTAATATATTTCAAACGCGTAATTTGGATAGCGAATGCAAGTGATCAATAAAATACGTTTTGCTGTCGAACAAAATATCTCCCTTTCAGCTCTGTAGGGATATGTTTACAGTTTTCTTGTAAAAGAGGGGATCTGTGTTGGTATTTCTCTTATAAAAGTGACTGTTGCTGACTTAAGATTTAAGAAGAAATCGTTATTATTTGTATCTGATATATTGGTATAAGACTTTAAAGTTATATATGAACTAGCAGTTACTTTTTATAAAAGATCTATGTAAGTATTCAAAGTGTTCAGAGCAACTACTCTGCAAAACCTTATAGATTTATAAAGCTATCACAACCTGATAAGGGGCCCAAATGACCTTGTTGTCGACGGGCCCTTAAACACCACACACTCACTCACTCACAACCTGATAAGGGGCATAAAAACTGCATTTTGATGTTTTGATGCATATAGTTCTAGTAAAATGATGATAGTACAGCTCAGTGTATTAAATTAAGCGCGTTAAGAAAACATAAAGGACATTACATTAATCGTTTTGATAGTGTCACAAACAAAACGGTTTTAACAAGTTCTTAAAAGCGTATGCATTTTAGCCCTTGCATGGTATCACCTCTGGAGAAACAAATTATATATCCGTGGTATTTTTCACCCCAAAGTGATTTTAAAAACTATTTGGCGACAAAGTGTAAAATATTTTCACAAAAATAATCAAATAATAATGACTTTATTTTGAGACCAAAATATACCTTTTAAATTAAGCTCAATTGTTGTAGGCTATATAATTTATGTACTAACCATGTCTGAAATATGAAAACATATACATGTTTTAGTTACAATATACACTTTTTAACACAAAATGTTCATTTACCTCACACTATATAACAATAAGTATTTTTTATTGTGATGTGCATTATCACTTTATAAAAATGCTGTTATAATTATACTTCTACTTATTCTCCACTTGAAATGAAGAACACTTATTGCAGATAACTTTTACTCTTGCAGATAATTTTGTGACACTTATCACATTGTTTCTTCACTTTCTTGTCCTGTTACCTTGGAGAGGAATCACATCTTTCTCGTTTCAGATTTGGAATATCTGCATCTTGGTCTTGTTGGTTGTCATTGATAAGATCCTTGAAACCACCTTGAGCTGTTGCTGAACGAATACTTTGTGTTCCGCACTGGGGGAAAAAATTCATCTGTCAATTGAGGTCCGACTAGCTCTTTTCCCAGTTCTGAGAGGAATTCTCTTCTAGCACTTTTACCTCTCATATGATGTAAAATTTTGCAGTAGAGGACGTAAGCACTGAGGCATGCTAAGTAAAATATATCAAGAAATAGAGCTTCTTGTTCACGTTTCAATCGATAGTGTCTAGCCATCTTATCAACAGTATCAACACGTGACTGAGTTGTAGAACATTATCACTGCAGGTTTTTTTTCGGGGCTTTCTCACGTCTAACTTCCACAAAACCCAATTGGTAATTGTGTACTTTATAATCATTTGTTACAACAGTGCATGCGTATGTACTGTCTAGGAATTTGAATCAACAACGGTCATATAAATGAAGGTACCGAAGGTGCCAAGTTTTAATTACTGTAGTAAATTTGCAATATAACATGAAAAATCACATATGGTATACCTGGAATATTTTGTAATCCGGTTACTAAATATTCCAAATTCTGTGCTACCGACTGTCGTATTACCATAAATATTTTGACCATTTATAATATAAAGTACACAAAAAGCATATCTGGAAAATGAGAGGTCTATGTTCACTTAAAGCAGTTTCTACGTAGACCCCCTTGGGGTCTATAAAGGCCTCAGACACCAAGCAAGGGTTAAAAGCAGTTTTTTAGTCCTTTTAAATATGGATAATCACAGGACAAATTTTGCAAATGCACAGGAAGAGTTACATCGAGTACATGCTCAATTGTTTATTCTTAGAAACCTTGTACGAAACCTGCCAATAAACAACAATGTTTCCTGACTCCCAACAACTAATTGGCTACTTATCTCAGGTAATAATAGTAGTATACCTTCATAACTGTTACCAGATCCAAGCAAGCATGGCACACTCAAGCCATACGAGTTTATTTTTTTCTCCTAGAGCTAAAGGCACGTTATTCTGATCGGTAAAGCTGAGCGGTGCCTGGCAGCAGTAGACATCTGTTAATTACAAATAAGAAGATCAGTTCACGGTTCTTGCATGTCAAATATTTATTATTTCTCTTATCTGCAACCTATAATTTTAAAAAAGTAAAAAGGGCTTAGAACATTTAGTTGTGGATTTATGTTTAACTTTACAATTCTAATGGAATATGTACTGAATTTAACGTGTAGCAGTCGGAATGCCTTCTGTAAGGCTAATTAATAATTTCATACCACTGGCGTAAAATCAGACGCAGAAGTAAACATCTTATGGAAGCAAGGCGGATGCTCTATACTGACAGGGGTTGTTAATTTCATGGCCTTGTAGGATAGTGGAGAAAATATCCGATAGTAAAGTATGTGATATGCTTGTAGGAAAGCTGTTAGACGAGAGAAAGCAGCTAATATATTAAAGTTAATGCATATAATTTACAAATTATCAATTTTTCTACACGTATATCCCTAACACAATGTATATACCTTTTTTTAAAGTTAAATATAAAACGTCTTCATGGGGTGTATAAAACCAACGATAATATCTATGTATTTAATTACTCCAAGTAAAAGACAATTTAATCAAAGATGATTAAGAATTAATTCCGTTGGTGTAAGGTATTTTAAAAGAGGCTCAAATTAGATTTGGTTGACATCTACACCTCAAAGCCGATTGATTGGCTCCGGTCCTACGCGACATAGTTGCATCTAGTTGGTCGACTTCAGGTTTCGCTATTCGTATTGGTCGGAAAGTACCTCCTACTGGTTGTAACTGTCAAAATCTACAACTAATGAGGTGCCCTCGTGGACTTACGTCAATTTCCTTTGAGGTATATTCATAACTACTAAATTATATCGTTTCCCCATTAAAAGTATGGAACCCAAAGCCAATTTTAAAGTAGCAGCACTCAAGTTGTTTTAGAACGTTTATATGTGCTGGTATATTAATTTACTTTCGGAGGATAACGAGCATAAAAATTCCTCGATTAGTTTCGCATGGATGTACAGATATTCCCATAACGAGAACTACTCCAAAGTTTCGGGATTCAAGCCTCTGTCGCATCCCCAAGGCACCACAATTGAAAGACAGATTTTTAGCGGAACCCCCTTTTTCCCCACAGCATAGGACTGCAAAGCGACAAGGTCTGCAAACGTAAAATGTAACTAATTAAACGTCAGGCTGAAGAGGATTGGGTTGGGGGAACAACAGAGGCGTTTCACGCCCGGGTGTGCTAGCGAGAATTCTGCCACTCACCCTGCTGCATGGCTCCTACTATTCTGAGGTAATTAATTTCTTCCCTCCCCCATAGCAGAGGGGTGGCTGCTACCACCAGGAAGTATGCAGGATTTGGTCACTTGAAACTTCGCTAGCGCTCCAATCTCCATATATCTCTATCAGTGGCAGATGTAAACAAGGTTCCTTTCCTTCTTGTCACAGGTAGGACAAACTCTATAGGACATTACACAAGTCTTAAATCCTAATCCAGTTGCTAATAAATTCAATGTTGGTATTTACAGTTAACTAGGAGACTATTCAGATGCGTTTCAATAATGTAGACGTGGATTCAGTAAAAGAGGAATATTTAATCTTTATTACCGACGTTGTGTTAACTCATTTCATACCATGCCTAACCTGTAATACATTACAGGAGATTTTGCTGTACAGAAAATGTTGGTATCTCTAATATAGTGTTATTTGAGAAAGATTGCGTCTAAATTGTTAATATATCATTAAGATTCATGTTTTTCAGAAAGCATAAGCTCCTGTGTTTAAAACTTTTGGATATTAAAATGCAAATATAGCATATTTATTAATTGAAAATGTGCCTACCATTAGATATTGTGGTTATCACTGCTCCACGTTAAAAATGTGCTAAAGAAAGGAAATGACAAAGTGGTTCAAATTTTTCTTTATAGTCATTAATTGGCTAACTTCTAACACTTAAGCCCGGCCCCATGCAACTAACATACTGATGACATATTAAAGTAAATTGGGGGACGTAATAACCTTATGCAAATAATTAAGAATATATCGATCCCAAGATTAATTTTTGCAGATGACCTAGTTGTATTGCATTTACGGTAAATGGATTAAAACAATATTTGGAAGCAGTATATAATTACTGTAAAGAATAGAGTTTAAAATTTGAACAGGATAAGACACAGATCACAGTGTTTAAAAAATGAGAGAAATTAAGTAATTAAGAAAAATGGATGAACGAAAACAAAAAAGAGTGTAAGGTTGTTAGAGATTGCGTTTATTTAGGAATTAAAATATACAGAAGAGGGAATTTGGAAAAACAAAAGAAATTTGCCTTAGCAAAAAGATATGGGGCTTTATCAGCCATTAGAAGCTGCAGGTACAAAGTACGAGATATAAGTATAAAATGGTTAGAGAAAATTTATACTATTGTGGCACAGGCAAAAATGTTATATGGGATAGAAGTATGGGGACTAGAAGGAGGATGGGAAGTTATAGATGAGGTGCATAGGATACGCTGTAAATAAATGCTTGGGTTACCAAAACAAGCACAAGTAGAAATGGGTAAAATTGCCAGTAAAGGGAAGATTATGGAAAGGGAATTGAAACTCTGGTATAGAATATTGAATCTGTAAGAAAGCAATTTGTTAAAAATGTGTTTAATTTATCAATAAGAAGATTAAAGAATAAGGGATGGTTAGAATATCTTAGAAAAAAACCTAGGGAGAACTGGATTAACGAAAATGTGGAGAAAAAGAGAAAGTAATGCAAAACATATCTGGAAATCTGAAAAAAAATCTAAGGCATAGAAGAGCAGAAAATATTTAGTGAAATAGCTGAGAAGCGGTATTTAGGTTATATATACCAATGAAGGGGACTTCGGGAAGGGAAAAGTACATACAAGTAAAGAATAGAAAGGAGAGGGAAGGTATTGCATGGGCGAGAGCAGGAGTATGGCGACTGAAAGTTATCAAAAAGGGAATTTCACAAAATTACTGTCCCATATATAGGGGAAATGACAACTTACAACATAAATTTTTTAGTGTAAAGGGACAGAAATTTGGAGGGAAAAACTTTACTAATAAGAAATTGTTTAAGTTAGATAGGAATATAGCTGTAGCTGAAATGTTTATTAAAGACAGTAACAAAATCGGGCAATTCTTGAACAAAGTTAAAAATTTGGTTATGGACAGTGAACAAAACTAATAATGAAACTGCATTATTATAATTAACTATTTAGAAATAAGGACCTACTGCAAAGTTGAGTATGATTGGTACAGAGTCAGGGCTGAACACCGGTCACACTCAATTGTACTGGCTTTGTTAAAATAAATAAAAATTTAAACTTCTAACACTTAACTGTCCTTTTGAATATAGAGTGTGGTCGAATTTCAAACGATACCTAATACAGAAGATAATCAACTACGTGGCCTACAATACCACAAGAACACCCTAACCTTTACAATATTCTGCAACTGTGAACGCATGATCTTAGGTTTGCATTTTCAGCTAACATCGTCGTTATGTTTGTATTGTTGCTCTCATGCAGTCACTGATGATAAGAATCTCTCCTTAGTCGCCTCTTCTTTTCCATTTTTAATAACTTTCTTCAACTCGGATTTACTTATTTATCTTTTGGTGGTGTCCCTTAGATCATTGGCATATAACCATCTCATATTGCTTACTTAGTTATTCCATTGACTTTATATCATTTCATATGTATAAACATGTGCTTTTATCTATTTAAAGTAAATTTTCGAGTGCTATATAACGGGTTTAATTATGCTTTTTGTTATTCATGAAAGGCGTACTGCAATGTTACTGCTGTCCAGTTCACATTTGTAGCATTATCATCCGCTCGAACTGATTATTTGAAGGTTGATGATCTTGACACATGCACGTGCTGCATTATATATAAACTAATTTATTATTGGCTGAGGTGTATGCAAGCACCATTTGTGTAATGCTTTGCTTGCAGCTTGCAATTGTTTCGTCTTAGAATGTTCTATAAATAATCTTGGTCAGTTAGAATGGAAAAGGGGATACTCAGATGACACATTCGGCTACATTCATTTGACTGATGTATGTTACAAAGACCAGTCACCTTCTCCAAGTTCTTCTCATAATTACACGCATATGAGGTTACAGATCTGAGGGCAAAGAAACTGCCTGTTTCAGAGAGTATCTCATTCCTTTATGTACCCGAAGATAGTATGAACTTATCTGGGAATAGGAACTGAAAATAACGCTTTCGCATATAAGGTTAAAGCATGAAAGATGGAGTAAAACAGACTCATTTACTTGCTAATAAAGGACAGCTTAATATGTCAAATTTACACTTATTGACAGCGCAATATTTTACAGTGATGACTTCGTAATAACCAGCCGCCGACCAGCTCTAAAGTAAATTATGAAAATGCTCGGAAGAATTTAAGATATTGATGCAATTTCATAAAATTCTAAAGATAATGAAATAAAAATCTATGAAGAATAAAAATAGAATACGTGACTTTAAATACCTTTCCTTCTTTCAAGACAATCATTGTTAAATTTTGCTCTGAAATAGTAACAGAACTTATTACAGTGGAAAGAAGGACTTTCTGGAGTCACTGAAGGTTATAATATTCATTTAAAATTTATTTACACTCAAAAGTTTCTTTTTTAGCAAAATAAAATTTACCTACACAATTCGTCTTAATTTTTACATGGGCAATAACGAAAGCAAAATGTATCTTTGTCTGATTCCTTTTACTAATAATGTGGGGAGGGGCAAAATTAGCTAAATTCGCCTGTCGCTTGCAAATGTTCATAACCACCATGAATTGCGAGTGCTGCGAAATAATATGAGTTGATCAGGTATGAGCAGATCAAGAGTGTATTAATGTTACGTTTTTCCGAAAATATTCGTGCACGTACTTGACTTATTTTGTAAATATTATGTGTAACTATACTTTAATTAGAGGTTCTGTAATGCAAATACATCCTCTAAGCTGCACAGTGTCCATCGAAAAGCACAACATTCATATTTTGTACTTGAGGTATCTTATTATCGCGTTGTAACATAAATGATTTAATAAATCATTTTAATTCAGGGTTACTAAAAGTCCTGTGGGTTTTACTGAATTGAGTTAATTAAGAAATAATCCATAAATCTCTTTTACGTCCTACTAAGCAGTTCATTTGACCAGCAATAAGCCATTCTAAAGAATACATTAAACTTTTAATGTATATGGAACATTCGTTCAATTTCACAAGTTTATTACTTAAGTTTAAAATTTCGAAAATCATGCCTTTATATACCTATTAAAGCTATCTATTAATTATGTCTAGTGTGTGCATCTAAAGCATGTCACTTGGAAGAAAATTATAGGTTTACATACAAAGTGTGTTCATGTAAAAGTAAGCTGCATCTAAGAGCTAATAATCAAAGAGAAATGTAAGATCGTTTTCTGCTGTTAACGAGTTTTTGGAATTTTGGAATTTCTTTGGTAATATTCCTCTAGGGCTGGGAGTGCTACACAGGCTTTGGTATTTTCTCCCCAAACAGGACACCTCTTGAAGTGCAAAATGCCAATATCAGGCTACAAACTTCTAGATATACAAGAGGAATTTTGTGCAAAGGCAAAGCTTGTAAATTAGATGTCGCACGAGAACAGACATAGTTTGAGAACATGAGCTCCCTTTTCCGCATGCCACAGAACTAAACACCCGCTTTGACTGATTAAAACAGTAGCTTTTAGCATTACGTAGTCCATTGTGCTTTATTAGTTTGCCTGTGCAATTTGTTGAACGAACAAAAGGTCACCCTTGTCTTAGCCTCTAGAAAGGACAATTCCACTAATTGTACAAGTAACTAAATTCCCAGTATCTCTCAAATAGTTTCAGATATAAAACAACTAGTACGATTAATATATGTATAGCAAAGGATCGTAGCCTAAGTTTGGTATTCGGTTTAAATATCCCAAAATCAAAGTGCATGAGTGAGAGTAAATTGTTATTTTACTAATGAATGTCTGAACATTAGTATCAAGTGGGATGTTCAATAATGCTCAAACTGTCTTTCTATTTCTGTTCTGCTGGTAAGTTGTAGATAAATTGTTTATTAAGTATACATTTGAAGTATAGATAGATCGATAGCCTTTATTGTCGTAAACTTTACAGTATAGCCCAGTCATAAATTAAAATTTACCAAGCCACATTACAAAATTCATTTATAGAATATTATGGGTTTGCCACCAATGTACGGCGTATAGTCCTTTTAAAACTTAAAATAGGGAGCTCTCTTAGTGGTAAAAATTGTATAATTTAATTGAAACGACTATACAACCATTATGAATGTTTGTGTGTCTAAATTTATTTATATATAAATTCAAACAGTTACGTGTTGCGTAGTTAGGTACTAGGGCTGTTCAACAAAGAATGATCATAATTTTAAGTCATAATTTTCCGCACAAAAATGCAAACTTATTATATTCTGCTAGCTTCAGGTGAAACAAACACGCCGTAGTGGTTTCATTATTGGTATTCGTGGTTCCCGCCTGTGAGAAACAGGCAAATTCAGACATGTTCGGTATCACCTACCGCTGCAATGGAAGTAAAATGCAGTTAAAGTTGATGTTAGAGGAAGATACGGAGTTTCTTTCAAACGTAATCACTGCTGATGAAATTTAGCTACATCATTTTGAACCTGAGACAAAACAGCAAAGCTCAGTGTGGGAATCTCATTCATCACCAAACCCCACCCCCCAAAACAAAAAGAAAAAGTGGTTGCTTCTGCTTGAAAAGTTATGGTCATCTCATTCTTTGATATTCATGGAATGGTTTATCAGCATGTTATACCTGCACACACATCAGTAACTGGACAATACTACAGGGGTGTCCTGAAAACATTGCAGGTCCATATCAGGTGCAAAAGACCACATCTCCATGAAGCAGGCTGGATGCTGCACCACGATAATGCGCGGCCACATGCTGCCAATGTTGTTGCTGAATATCTTGCAAAAATCAACGTTAAGTGCATTCCTCAGTCCGGATTTAGACTCATGTGACTTTTTTCTATTCCCTAACTTGAAGAAACGCCTTCATGGGAGGCATTATCCATAATTAGAAACAGTGGTGAAGGCTGCGCAGGCGTTTTTGAAGGATCTCTCAAAAATGGTTTCCAACATGTCTTTGTATATTTTGAGACTATTTTGAGCAGGACAATCAAAATTATGAGGATGAGTAAAGCTACGTTGTCAAAAAGAAAATGTGATCATTCTTTATTGAACAGCCCTCATATATTAGAGCAAAGTATAAAGCTATTAAGATTTTCTGTAACATATAAAAGACAATTCAACTCATACATCAATGGCAACGTTAAAATACCTAAATGAATAAATAGAGGTTTACAATGTTCTTTTGGATGAACTCCACAAATTAATCTAAGGGTCTTTCTTGCAATGTGCATATTTTAACTGATAAAGAGTGATTTCCCCAAAAAATATATACAATAATTAGAATGCGAATAAACATGAGCATAGTAAACCTTCATCAGTATGTCCTTGTTAACCCTGTTCCTTAAACTTCTCAACATGAAAATTCCTGTTTTGATCTTTTTTGATACATAATTGATGTGTGTTGACCAGTCAAGGTTTGAATCGATATAAATACCTAAATATTTTATAGAGGAACCAGAACCACTAGTGTTAAATTTATACTGAATATCAGTTGTTGTACCTGTGTTTATACTTATAATGCGGTACACCAATCATTAACCAATGAAACTGCAATAGGTCATTTAAGTTTTAATGTGTCTTCAGCTTTAGCATAAAAAATTAATAGCTAAATCGTCAGCCTAAAGATATAGAGTAAGACTTTTGACACAAACTGAAACGGGAAGGTCATTAATATAGATGATAAAAAGTACAGGTCCCCAAATTGAGTCTTGTGGAACACCAGTTATCACGTGGTAGTACTGAAAATTTAAACAATGTACTGCAGATATAGTACATCACATGTTATAGCACTAATAAGTGATAACTCCATTTGGGGTATATGATTGTTGGGTATATTCTCTCCCGAACGATGTCGGTAAATGGGAGTTCCACGCAGGCAGTAGCAAGAAGGGGGAGCAATGATGATCCAGTGGAAGCGTTTTAATACCGTGCTATTATTGTGAATATAAGACTAAAAAGTGAAGAGGCTGATAGACATATGCTCCTGCGTCAGCTTATTAGAGAGATAGAAGCCCAAGTACTTGGAGTACGTTTTCATGACATGGATGCTATATTGCCGTTGTTTGTACTGAAGCAGAAGTGTCTGTACCAACATGACACAGTATGGGATATTAATAGTAAGGCCCTGGGCTCGTATTACATATGGAGGGGTCATAAAAGTAGTCAATCATTTCAAGTATCTTGTTTACTAGGCGTCTCTCTTTCATACGACAGTATCTCGTTTATTTCATCCCTATTTTGAAAACGGAAGAGATTTATACAGACACGAAATGAAGCTGCGATGCAGAAGGAAAATTGTTTAGGCAGGTGGTCTTGCCATTTGTATAACTTTATTTACATACAATAATTTGTACGGCTAGGATAAATATAATGTTGCACAATCTTACAAATATCTACAACGGCTGTTCAATAAAGAATTATTGCAATTTTTTTGACAACGTACCCTTACTCATCCTCATAATTTTGATGGTCCTTCTCAGAATAGTCTCCCCTAAATGCCATGCATTTGTACCAGCATTTCTGCCATGCATTTCTGTCAATGCATTTCTGCCAGTCTTCAAAGACATATTGGAAACCATTTTGAGGGATCCTTCAAAATTGCCTCCGCAGCCATCACCACTGCTTCTGATAATGCCTCCCACGAAGGCGTTTCTTCCAACTAGGGAATAGAAAAAGTGACATGGAGCTAAACCCGGACTATAGGGAGGGTGAGGGATGAACTTAACGTTGATTTTTGCAAGATATTCAGCAACTACATTGGCAATATACGGCCGCGCATAATCGTGGAACAACCTCCAGCTTGCTTCATGGAAATATGGTCTTTTGCGCCTGATATGGACTTCAATGTTTTCAGTACATCCCTGTAGTGTTGTCCAGTTACTGATATGTGTGCAGGTATAACATGTTGATAAACCATTCTATGAATATCAAAGAATGAGATGACCATAACTTTCCCAGCAGAAGCAACCACTTTTGCTTTATTGGGGCTGGTGATGAAGGAGTTTTCCACACTGAGCTTAGCAGTGATTGCGTTTGAAAGAAACTTGGGATCTGCCTGTAACATCAACCTCAACTGCATGTTACCCCCATTGCAGCGGTAGGCGATACTGAACAATGCTGAACTTGCCTGGTTGTCACAGGCGGGAAGCAGGAGTACCAACAGTGAAACTACTACGGCGTGTTTGTTTTACATGAGGCTAACAGAATATAATAAGAATGAATTTTAGTGCTAAAAGTTATGACCATGAAATATGATCATTCTTTATTGAACAGCCCTCGTATATGACAATTTTAACACACATTACATTTGAGATGCAGTTAATCCAGAAATTTAGTTTTAGACAGCAAAGCCTTGTATATGAACAAAATAATTCCAGTACCCTTTCAATATACGATACGAAGACTCTTTCAAAGTAATGTGCAAAGAATTGTTTGTCTGAAGATGACTCCAAAGATTCTGTGTTATTAAAATGGTACAACTAAAGTATTAAAGGTGAATACTTATTTTGAACTTCATGTGAATAAAAATATCTACAATTGTAAATAATCTAGAGAGGTAAGAGGTAGTAAACATTGATTACACAAACAAAATGTACATCACGTAAAAATGCAGACGTCAGACATTTTGAGATATTAACCTCCCATAAAGTCCCAAAGAGTAACAGTTGACTTAGAGCTACAGTTTGCTCAAAGAAACAGTTGCCTAGGACGAGATAAACTTTACGTCACATGGAAGTAAAAACATTTGCATCCAGTACATCAGAAACGAAGGTACAACAGCAATTCATATAGCGAATTTATGGAAAGTTCAATTTGTACGTTAGTTCCTTTTCACCTCTGTATTCAAAATAGTGATTTTTATACTGCTAGAGGAAACATCTATGCTAATGATGATGATTTACAATATCAATGGATACTCTTAAAATTAAGAACCTATTTTTTAAACAAAATTTACTCTTTAGCATCCCTACGTTCACACTCGATCCAGTATTCCAACACGTGTTTAGGAGTATTACATTAAATTAGAATTTATGCAATATATAGAAACGTGTATCTCATTCACGCATCTGAGTATAAAAAACCAAATCTCATATCCACATTCCATATTTTTATACGCTTCCAACGCAAACATGAGCAGAAGTAGTTTCTAAACATTTCAAACGAGATATAACAATGGAAATTTAGATGTATAATATTTAAAAAAATTAAAGTTAATATTATTTTAGCATCCATGTTTTGACATTAGTTGAATATTCTGAATGCTATATTACATATTTGGATTTTTTCTAGCTATTATATCGTATTTTCTATTTGAAGGGACACTGAATGGTTTAAATGCCCTCCTATCATCAAGGCGACCGGAAATCGAGCCTACAGGACTTGTAAAATTTGGGCTGGACTTGGCATTTGGACGTTTTTTGTTTTTCTTTTCTCTTTTTAGGGGGGATTCTGCGTTTCCTCAGTCATTCATGCCAGCAACCTCTCTAAAACCAATTTCATTTTTAACCGTTGCATCAACATGCTATATCATTTACCGACCCCCATCCTTGATGTTCTCTCGTGTCCAGAGCTTATCTGTTCCTTAATTGGGTTTTCACGTCAGGCAGAGGTGTTTGAAGTCTTCCATTCAAGGAGAGCAATGTAAGCAATCTCCCACTTCATATCCAGAATGTCATATGAAACCTAAAGGAACGTTCACCTATCCGATCTTATGCAGTCCCAATATAAAATTTTATTTGACATTCCACTTTTCGTTTCAGCTGTTAAACAGCAATTGAGAGGTCGGCCTTGTGGAAATTGTCAGCTAACTTGTTACACATTTTAGTTAATCCATTTGAAGATTTGTTCACTTGCTGCATCCTTTCATAACCTGCAATTTTATTATATATACAAAGCACCTTGGTGTTGTTCAATCGAGGGAAAATAATACAGAAACTGCTTCTATGCACCACTAGCCATTCTGCTTTGCTTTTATGACACTCAGGGGTTTTTCTGAATATTTTACTTCATAGCTCTAAAGGTTTACGCTATCAGCTTTAAAAACCTTTTACATGTACTATATACTTACTGTTCTGCAGGAGATTCTGTTTCCCCTATCGTTTTTATTAGCTATCAAAATGACGTTTCCTAAAACTTTATTGAGCCATATCTCACATTTAACCGAAGTTGCGAAATTTGAACGTTGTTTTAAGGACTGATGCTAGTATTAAAAATTTCTTTTACTGATCTCAAGACCGAACTCTGTCCAGAGCGATTGTTTTTAAATGTGTCAAATGCAATAGTCCGAGGCTAGTAAATTTATTAGCATATAAAACCAATTCTGTGGGACAAAATTACGGAATATTTACGACTGTGATACGATACCAACAAGTATTTTTGAAACAGTATCTTTACTAACACATATGTAGTTGTATACAAAGTTTATTGGTGTTTGTAAAGTAATATATTTTAACTAAACGGGGAGTGTAAGGCATATTCAAGTTTAATTTCCTCAATAAATGAAAATTAAAAAGGAATTTAGAAATCCCTTGTAGGAGGATTTGAACACACTGGAATTGTAAATGCAATTAGTTAAGAAGAAGGTTAGGAGTGAAATTTTGTTTTAAAAAAGTTAGTATTCCACAGCGTAAATATTTTCTGACCCCGGAAAGAATAAGAACGCAAGTCAGTTGCATTTTATTGCAGGTAGTATACATAATGGCTGTAAGGTAACAACACGTCAACAAAATGAAGGCATCTTGTTTTCTTTTCACTTAATTGTCATGTACATGTGTGTTATGTTAATTATTCTGGATTTTACGATGTTAAGTAAAATATATTTCGTGATTAGTAAATTAACCACTTTAAGTCTCTTAAATGGCGGAGTGTGGCTAATTCAAAATCATCATCATCTGCTGCTATTATTATTACTAACATTATTACAATAATAAATATCACCGCCACTATTGTTATTCTTCTTGTCCTTGTCGGTAACGGTGTCATCGTCGTCGTTGTTGTCCATGTTGTTGTTATTATTACTATTATTCTTTAAGTTAGATTATATCAGATGGTGCACGAAATGAGTATCATGATAGTCAAATGAATATGTGACTCATAGAGCTTTAAGCTACACTACATTCATTTTCCAGGATAACAGGAAAAGGTCTAATCGAGATAATTCAGCCCACCCAGATTCGTACTTGCGAACTGTTGAATATGATTTCGATTCATCACTCCATGCCACAGATTTGGAAATCATGTGTTATATCAGCTTCTGCGTAAAGCAAAAGTGTATGTAATGAAACTGTGCCGAAATATTCATATAACGTTTATTCTAATTAATAGTTTCTGGATGCAAAATGTAATTTTCGAAACGCATGACTTATATGCCATATTTTGTTTCTCTTTTCCCAAAAGTTATTAACAAGGTATGCTGAATGTATATATATTATATATTCTATATGTATATAACACAATAATAGTTAAATTAAATTAGTACACCAATTATTTTATATTTAATGAGATTATTATTTTACTGAATAATAGGGGTTATTGCTTCTTGTGAAAACTATGTAGTTGCTATGTTGCGAAGTAAATGCATAAGAAATAAAGGTGTATAGAAGTTTAAACTTGACCTACTGTAACTAAAATCACTGCAACATTCTGACCGATCATTGTTCCATTGCTAAAGCATAATTAGGCAGTATTTCCAGACTTGGAAGGCTGTTGGTGAGAGGTTAAGTTGCATGTAGATACGAAATGACATTCATTTGCCTGACTTTGCCAGAGATTTCTCATCTACCAATTATAATAGTCTGGCTTTACGGAAATATACGCCTAGGGATTTTGCGCCTAAAGATAAAAGATACCTATATATCATTGTACAACTATTTAAGAAACGGGTGAGTTTATTTAAATATTTAAGGGCACTGGGAGGTCGATGGGCTTCAAAAAATCGATTTTTTATTTTAGTGTTAAAAAGTTATATAATTCTTCAGATTTTAAATTATATTTATAACATAGGGCATCAGCTGGTATTAAAGCCCTTTAATCCATCAATTTAAAGATGGCAGCGCAATGACACGTCCACTTTCTGATCATCAGCATACACATTTCAGTCAGCATACCTCCAAAGCTTGAAATTTCTGAACTAAACTACTTAGAAACATAAAAACTCTCTTCCAGAAGAGGTTCTTTTGGCAATTAAACCAGTATTTAGGGAACTTTCTCAAGATGAATTACTGAGTAAGTGCTTACGTGGTCGAACTCAAACCCAAATTAAAGTTTTCGTCATCTAATATGGGAAAGAATTCCAAAAACTGTGCATGAAAAACTTTCAAAATTTGTGTATATGATAGTGTTATTTGTTATAATGATGGGTACAGTGGTAGGCATAAAGTAATGCCAAAAATGGATATAAAGTTTGGTGAAAATATGAGAGCAGCATGTCAGTTGCTTGAAAGTAGAGCTAGAAGTAAGAAAAGTAAGGAAAACCTAACTGAGCAGGAATATGGAGCAGGCATGCTCTGAGGGTATGTATAATTTAAAAAGGAATGGTGCTTAATCTTTGATCCTGATTTCCCAAAACCTTGATTTTTCATAATTTAGAAGCATGTTTCTCAAACACTATAAAATATATCGATACAAAGTATTTAGTGCTTATTTCTTAATGATCCTTGAATACAGTGATCAATATTTTATATTCATATCGTTTATAAAATGGAGGGAAAATAAATTTTAGTCCTTAAAAATATTATCTTTTTGTTAACACAACTAAATAATTTTTCATGTGCATATTATAAATTATGTATGCCCTTCATTTAGTTTAGATTATGAAACTGTGCTTAATGTTATTTAGGTAAAAGATTGGTACCTATAGCTTAAATTCCTACAAGGAACCTAGACCTGAAGTATATGATGTAATACAGGTTTTCAGGATTCACAAAGTGCCTTATGCCCCTTTTGCATGGAACTGTATTAACTTAATATAAATATTATACGGTCGTTAAATGCACACATCCTTATACTATAATCACACCAAATTTCAATTTCTAGCAATGTTTAGTTTTTTATGTATTTATATTTCAATATTGCTAAAAACTACCCCTGACTGGATAAAAATAACCTCCAGGTACCCTTAATATACATTTTCACGTTTATCTTGTAAGATGAAGGCAATAGGACTAAGCCACAGTTAGAACTTTTAAAAGAGAACTGTGACTACAATTTTAAAATTCCGTACTATTTGTATGAAAACAGAAAGCGTATGACTGTTTCAAAACTATATATATTTTGAAGCTCAATCTAATAGCAAAGAATATGTAGGAGATTCCGCCCGCCTCGGTAGCGTAGATGATAGCATATCTGCCTCACGTTCAAGAGGTCCCGAGTTCGAATCTCGGTCAGGGTGAGTTACCTGGATAAGGTTTCTTCCGCGGTTTTCCCTTATCCCTCAAGACGAATGTCAGGTAACTCTAAGCTTCATGAACCCTGGACTCATTTAAGCACCATTTTACCCAATTCATTCACCGTCCGATATAACGTAACGTTGGGGCGAACGTAAATTACAAAAAACAAAAAACAAAAAAGTAGGAGATTCCAAGCTCTGCAAGATGCTCATTTGTTTTCTGTAACGAGATCAACATATTTTTGCTATATGAAGACTAGATGCTTCTCTTATACTTTTCAAGATATACAAGAGAAGTTCAGAACTAACACGGGTTCGTATATACTTAGACATTTTAACTTAATACGAATCTCAAAAATACGGTGAAACGTTAGGAAAATAATGAAAATGTTTCCTTATAAAGGAGATTTCCAGAGGAGGATTATGTTGGAAATCTGAGGGTCGTTTTCCACTTAACTTTTCGTTTCTGAGTTATGTTGTATTTCTACAGACAGTTGAGTCAGTTGAGTCCAGAGCTTCTACTCCCATTAGTCCTGGACCCGTAGGACCAAGACGGGTCTATTTAACCAGGGAGTATCCGAGCTGTCCCAAAGGGCACCCAGCTCCCTCCGTGGGGCTTTCCATAGTGCAAGACCTGGGTTACTAACAAGCCCTTCCATCTGGTCCAAGGACACAAGACGGGATGGAAGTGGATACGCCACTTAGGCGCGCCAACACCAATATGGGAAGGCTACCGATATGACCTAGGTGGGGCCACCTGGCCATCTAGCACGCCTTCTACTAGCTCTACAGGCTTGTATTTCTACAGACACATCACAGAGCTCTTTTTACCATCCTATATTTTGGAATTCAGGGACATTTAAAAGTTTATATGCAATCAAACTTTTCGGTGAAATTCAGTTCTCTCTGTAATTTTCATGGTTATTTACTAAAAACGTAATTCCCAGGATAGGAATGTCTGTACTTGAGGCTACGATCATGAAAATCAATTTATTGGATTTTACACATTGTTTTCACAAGTTCAAAATCATCCCACCCCTAGGATAATATGTTAGCGTTTGTACAGACCTTTACTCAAATAAACTTCGAATGAATTACTTGAGATATTTGCTTGAGATTTTCTATGCCTGATAATTACTTGTTTCAAACATGTGGAATAAAGTGCAGAGTACTGCAAATATAGCAAATAATTTTTAAATCGGAGCTAACGACATCTCGAGGCCACGTCGTACTTGATGTTACCCAGCTATTTTCAGATTTGGCTTATATTTATTTATTTTTACAGATGTGGTCCAGCATGTGCAAACGTTAAACATATTTACAAGGAGGAAAATATTTAGCCTAAGCTATACCTATATTAACTTTCATACTAAATTAAATCCTTTTCTGAAAGACCTTCAGACCAAACCACTTGGTCACTTCAAATGTTCGAAGAAATTTACTGAAAGCCTTCCTGACGTTCAGATGGAAACTGAAGATTACTTGCGTTACATGTTGGGCGTTACTTAAGAAACCAATGACAGATTTGATTTGAGATCACTTAAAGCTTCATTTTCATTCCTGAAAAATCCATTTTCTGTTAAATTGTGTGCGATGTCTGTCCTGTTTGTTCATCAATAACAAAGAATACTGAAACTGGAGCGTTGAAGCTACTAGAGCTGCAAGAGAATGTAGGAATAAAAGGACTCAAGCTAATCGGCATTTACACCATAGAATATATAAACTTAGGGACCCAATGTGTGTGAGTTACTGAAATAAAAGCTTAACTTCATTAAACCTAAATGTCGATCTCAACTAGCTGAGAATATTTTAGTGAACCTGTGCAAACTGCGCTTACCAATTATCAGATAGCAAAAACTGACATAGAATTGGACACTCGTAAAAGCACTTCAAGAAAATAATAATTCATTCCTTCAATTGCACCTGAACAATAGTGATCTGTTTAGTTCAAAACATGTTGCGACTCTTCGGGTTTGTAGAATTAAAGGTCTTATTTCCATAAATTTAAAATGTTCTTTTTGCAGTAAACAGCTTTGCACACCCCTTGCGGCAGCAAAAATAACGTACTACATGGCAAAGCTAGAAAGCGTACCGGGAAAAATTTGCAACAAAGATGTTTACCTCAGCTTATCGCACATACTCGGCGAGTCCAGTGTATTTATACTCCCTTCAGATACAAACTTGTCTTCTGGACAGCAATGTGTCATACATCGGCGGGCGCGAGAAAACATATCATATAGACACACGTAGCTTACAATCGCCCTATTTGCGTATTCTAATTTACTGTAGATCATCTTACTAATATTTCACTCTCCCAATCAACCAGATGAGACCCAATAAGAGCGGATCGTAGTGCTAGTCACCTGAAGATCAATACGCCTCAATGCCCTGTCGAGTAATAAAATTCACATAGGCAGTTTTCAAAGTCATTTCGTTCTCAGCTGCACGTAAGCAAACAAAAGAATTCGCTGCAGCACCGTTCAGCTGTCCACAAACTGTCAATTACTGCACAGCTGTAAACTAAATTGACAACTAACTCCGCTCTCGTCTCGTCTCGTCTGGTACTGACAGGCTGTGATGAGCCCGAAGATTATTGCTGCGTGCCGAACTAGGATTGCGTTGTACCACAGAAAGGATAGTTAAGGATGGTTTCTTTGTATTAGAATGGTGGTAAGCTTTTAGGTGGTATATTACTCCCCTAGGGAAGACTGGATGCTATGCCTAATGCACCCTGGAATTAAATTGAATAAATTTGATTTTTTGGATAAATTTTAGGCCAAACAGCTCTTGATTAGATTATGGGAGCTCAGCTTTTGCTGCTGGTGGATTGGCACCGTGCTTACCTCGGATGCCCTCAAGCCATGCAGGGGACCCAGAAAAGTCGAAGAGGACATCTAGTTGCATCATAATCACCAAGAGACCTAACCAGGTAATGGTAAATTGGTGTATAATTTTGTAGCCCGTTAGGCCCTTAACACTTTGCGGATTCTTTTATACCTCCAGTCACCGTTCTAGAATGGAGTGGTGCTCCCAAGAAAGATCGCGGTGACGAGAGAATGATGGAACTATCCAGACGTCACTCTGTCGCTTACTCTCTGTTTCTTTCTCTCTCCGTTTCCTTCCTTCTCCCTATTTCCTTTACTCTCTGTTTCTTTCTCTCTCTCTCTCTCGCTCGGCAAGCGTCTACCTCTGCGCTCACGCGCCGGCTACGGCTTGCGGCAGTGGCACAACAATGCCTCGGTTACAATATGTTCCTTCACTTGCTATAAAATTTGGCTACTTTCTAAACAATATTATAAGCATCTCTTAGGATGCGGCTTACTTTAAATTAGCTTCTTAAATTTGTGGCTCCTAAAATTAACGGTAGTAGCTACCCCTGCTCTATAATAAAGAAATAGAAACCTAAATTTTCATTCTGTAATGCAATAGATTCATCGAAAAGTTTCTACAGGCATTAAATTGATCTTCTCTGTCAATGAGATAATGTTTCAGCGGTTATCATGTCATTCTATACTTTTTTCTTCACTGCTCTTATTTTGTACATTTGTACACACTTTTATGCAACATACTTCCGCGGCACTTCTAGCAACGCCTAAATTATCCTGATCTTTGTCTTTAATGCATAAAAATCGCATACTGGCTCTTAAAATTGTAAATAAGTGTATGTGCACTAGTTGACTTACTGTCTAAATGCAAATGATAAATGCACTTTGCTGTTTGCAGCAATTAAACAGATTTACTTCGTGGACTGCTTTGTGAGCGGATGCACAAATAAACTACTGCAAAAATAACGTCGGTCTATGCAGTTGCTCATCCAAAAATGTAATTAAAATAAAATAGGAGCGATACATTCGCTCAACACCAGGTGTCACCATGGTCTGTGAGAGACAAATGAATTATTGCAGCCACAGACAGAAACGGTATGGAGTGGCACCCTCTGTTGTGGAAATTACTGACATCCGCACTTCAGTCATATGTTTTAGTCAAGTTGACGCTTGAAGAAAAACAAATAGCCAAATAACAGAGCTGTATTAATAGTGTACCGTTGCTGCACAAAAAGCAAGGACTGAGATAGTTTGTTAATATTCTTTGCTTTGAGTGCGTTATTTTGATTATAAATTGTGATAAAATGTCATTTAGCAAATGGACAAAGGGAGGAATATTAATAACATTTTTATTTTTAGAGATTAATTTAAAAATATGAACACTCGCTCAAATGTATATAAATTATATTGTAGGAACTTACTGTGGATATACCGAGTTCGCCTTTGTCTCCGATTCTAGATGTGGTTTCTTCACCGCTTGTGTATGAAAATGATGGATTGTCACCGACCAAAAGGCTTCGTATAGAGAGTTCACTCTGAGCAAAGTTTCTGAGATCTTACTAATTTAAAAAATCCGTGAATATGTTCACTTATTTGTTTCTATTTTATATATAATTCGATTCAGACAAAAGCTTGTCCTCCTACCCAATTAGTGATTACGCTACAAACGTTTGCACAAAGGTTTTATGTAGTTCTGAGCATATATACTTGTATAACTGATAACACAGTAACTTGTTCTGTACATTATTATGTTGTCTTATATTGTGTGCATCAATTCAAAAGAGAGAAAACAGTTTTCTGTTGATATTATTTACTCTACCCATTGTTTAAACATTCTTACAAAATTTTGCTATTTTAGTATACTGAATCACAGAGCATATTTACCATTAGTCATATTACGTTTTAGTGACGAGTGCTGCCATGTTTTCTCAACTTGTTTGTTAGAGGAGTGAAATACGGGAAGTGTCCGTAAAATAAGGTCTTCAATTTTACTTTAATATAGAAAACATGTTTATTTTCAATGAATGGCGCAACTGACAGCTATTTTTCAACGTAATCGCCATTGCGATCGATGCAATTTTACATGCGCTGTGGCAGTTTT